>JAQQSV010000426.1:68472-137055 GCA_028646515.1 Pseudochirops corinnae
AGAGAATAAAATTTAAGAGAAAGGACTTAAGAAAAGAGCATTGAGAAACATATTTAAAATTTCAGGTAGTATTAATTTTATCAATGTAGCCTCTATTTAAAACAGTCACAAATTACTACTAAGATGACTTTGTAAGAACAAAAAGGAATCTGAGTATGACTTATTATCTTGTTAGACAAACATTGAGGAGTCCTCTATTTTTTATTTCTTATTTATTAAAGCAGGTAAGAGTTTGAAAGGGAAGAAATACTTAATTGCTCTTTTTTAATGCTTCTTCAAATCAATAGGGGGGCTGCAGCTTGCTTTTTAAAAATTAAATTCAATTTTTTTAATGAAGAAAATTATATGTAGCAGTTCTCTCCTGTCAATGAGATGTGCTACCCTGTGGGCTGTGTCACTACTCTGACCCTGTTGTAGCATGAACACCCAGGCAAATAATGTACTGTTGGCATTTTCTCTGTTCATTTTACCCTCTGAATTGAATCATCATTGACCTTGACATCTTCTACTTTAGATAGAAAACTTGTGGGGGTATAGAAGAATAGCTTCCTCTAGAGCAGATGGTTCTTGAGGTTTATGGATATATAAAAAAAAACCAAACCCAAACCATTACCAGATGCTGCAGAGGGTGGGACTGATAGCTGGAGGGAGAGATGATGCTTGGTTCTGAACGATAGCCATACTCCGCTGTTCTGGAAATGGCAAATGTGTAAACTTTTTTCACCTTTTAAAGCTCATCAGATTTGAGTCTTCAGACTGAGATATCATGATATATGTTGAGACAGGAGAGGAATTGTAAATGTTACTATTTTTTTTTTACTTTTTTAAAAATTTTTTTTACTTTTTTTTTAAAAGTAGCACCTACGCTCAATCTTCTCTCACTGATCTAGTCAAAGAAGATCATATCACTAAATTTGGGAGAAATTGTGTTATAGCCAAAAGAAAGCTAAACTTGAAATCACAGGGCATCAGTGCTAATCCTAAATTAACATCCACTATCTGTGTGATCTTGGGCAAGGGGCTTGAATTTTTGGCCTCAGTTTCCTCATCTGTAAAGCAAGATCATCTTTAAGGTCTCCTCCATCTTTATATTTATGATCCCAAGACCTTTATGTGGTTTTCACATTTTTTGTGAAATTTTTTTTTTTTTGTGAAATTTTGTGAAATCTGTGAAATTCACAGATTTCTGGTGGCATCTTGGTGAATTGTAGCTGAGAAGGATCCATGTTCTTGAAAATTTTAATCCATGTTTGTGATTCTTAATGATGACTAGGCCTTGATTATGCTTTTACATATCATGAAAAATTTCTTTTGGAAGCTCTATGGCTGGTTCATTTAGTATTATAATATTTAGGGGTGCCAGCTTCTTGAATAGCTCATATTTCTCCTTACATGTTTATTCCTATGACTGAAGATAGTGTTAGCCACAATATTTACAAAATAATAAATTTTTGCCTACAAGTATCTCAAGGGCAGAGTTGGATTCAAGGTTCCTCTTGCATGTTGTTGTTTTCTAAGAACTAGAAAGCTGTTCAGTGACTGCCCCTAAGCTTGCATCTAAACTGCTTAGTGATTCTAATCAGAATTTTAAGCATTCTTGATATTTCTTTCATTTATTCATTAATGTAATGAACACTTATTAAGTACCTACTATATGTAGAGTGCTGAGGCTATAGGTTGGGAGAAAGAAAAGGTTTAGATATGTATGGATACGACTACCCCTATGTAATTTAGTAGAACATTTAAGATATATTCCCTAACAGACGGGGCTTTATCCAAGGAAGTCAGTACTTTTTTATGGTGTGTGACTATGAAGAGGAACAGCCTCTAACATTTCATGTTAGTTTGTCAAAAAAACATTTATTAAGTGCTTTTTATGTAGGGGGCACTGTGCTAATTGCTGAATATACAAATGAAAGCAAAAGGAAAGATAATCCCTGTCCTCATGGAGCTTACATTCGAATGTAGGAAGACAATACATAAAACGGGAGCTGGAAAGGGGAGAGAGTTGTGTTTGTGCAGGGGCATGGTAGTGGGCATCACTGAGGCAGAGGACAAAGGCAGCTGAGTCATTAGGGTGAAATCCAAAAAGTGAGGAGAGATGACTGATCTGAGGCATTCCTCAAAATGAAGCTTCTGGCAAGAATTCACCAATTGGAATTAATAGGGACCAAGTTGTGCCTTGAAATTTATGTTGGATACTGAAGATAAGAATTATCTTCCACCATTTCATTCAGTTTCTCAAGATCTCATTTGGGTGGTAACCTCTTAGATGTTGGTATAGTTTGTCCATTAAAAATTTATTCTAGTAACTTAGCAAGTATGTGTGTGAAATCAGGCCTACTTCACTTTTTCAATCCTTTTCATTGTAATTTTTAAATAAAATAAAATCATATATTGACAAAAAACAGATTTAGTCTAGTCAATGAAACAGCTAAGTCTCCAGATTCTCTCTTCTTTCTCTCCCCAAATAATCTTTGGTTTAAAGTTACTAGATGCCAATAACTTCAGTCCAAATTATAAGCGAATACAAAGAAAAAATGACTATTCATTACCATTATGCAAAGGTGTTGTGGTTTTCCTTTTGTTTTATTTTGTTTTGTCTGTGATCAGACAATGACTCAGGTAAAGAGCAGAGATTACTAACAAGAAAAAAAAAGAATGCATTCATATTTGTATACTGAATTACAGGGTATTTCTCTCATTGGTGGGGAAACAATATCAACATGAGATTGACTTGCTTAGTTTTCCTCTAAATTTTATATTAGGAGGTAGTTCATTATTTCTAGAAAGTTACTGCATTCATGGGCTTCTCATATGGAATCTTTGCCCAAGATAAATGAGCACTTATTGTAAATTATCTTAAGTATTAGACAGCAATACTTTTCTGAAGCTATTAATCGTGTTAGATTATCACTGATTAAAAATACTCTCTATTAAATAAATGATCCAAATCCAGGTTTCCTTGAATTCTTCTGAGCTTGGTTAGTATGAATTGATCAGTCTGAAATTTTATCACAGTATTAGAATTAGGAGATGGAAAATGCCTCTGTGATGTTTAATAATGGCCCTGTGGCTTTGGTGAAAGATTTTGTAATATTATAACTATAGTCAAAGTACCACTTGACATTCTTATTAATCTATTAGCTATCTCATTTTTAACTGGCATCTAGAATTTAATAACATGCCTCTCAAGGTCTGGATTATTTTCCCATTCTTTGATGCATTTTGTTTTTTTTCCCCTTTGAGATATTTGAATTCCTGTAACTACCTATGTCCCAACTCCATGTGTTTGTTAACAGACAATGGGACAAAACTACTGGTTCCCAGAAGTCATTCATGTAGTTTAATACAAAAGCACTTAATGAGAAAGTCAAAGAAATGGAGAAGGCACTGCAAGGTAGTTTTCATAAAAAAGATCTGGATATTTGAATGGACTTAAAGCACAAAATGTGTCCAAAGTGCAATACAACTGTAAAAAATGCTAATGTTGTTTTTAGGCAACCTTAATAGAGACACAGTATCTAGAAACAGAGAGTTAATACCCTCCAGTCAGATCACATTTTGAGTACTGTATTCAGTTTAAATGCCACATGTTGGGAAGGAGGACTGACAAGTTGAACTACATTCAGTGGAAGATGACCAGGATGATTTGAGGTCTGGATTCCATACAATCAAAAAATCTTTTGAGGGAATTGGCCAAGAGTTTACGCTGAACAAGACTTGGTGTTTGTTATTGTTAAGGAGGTGGTTGCATAATAAACTTCAAATATTTAAAAGTTTGTTTTGAGGAAGGAGTTAGACATGCTTCATTTAGCAGCAGAGGGCAGAAATAGAAGCCAAAATTTCAGAAGCCAACTTCTGATCAATATAATAGTAGGGGCCTGGAGGTTCACTCTCACCACAAATTAATCACAGAAGGCCCAGACAACTTGATTGAATAGATCAATCAGAATTGTAAATTAGGCGTGAACAAGTCTTTAATAGTCTTTCCATGTGAAAGGAATGAAATGCTTTTATCACTGGATAATGTCAGATTATTCCACACCAGAAATGTCTTGTGTTTGGCTGAATGAATCAGCCACACCATTGGGCATTTGTATAACATAGCAAGCCAGTCTGGAATCATGGATTCCAGTAATGGACCAATCCAGTGGTCATCAAATCCAGTGTTAAAAGACTCAGGAAAGGAAATTCAGTTGGATATCTCCTGTATGGGGTCATTTTCTGTCCTCCAATGGTCAAAAACTTTATTCCTTTCAGATTGATTAAGGGCTCCTTCATGCCTAGTTTGCAGATTAAGTCCAGGTGTCTGGACTTCTTTGATTACTTGGGATGGGTTTCCCTACCATTTAATATATGTATACACATGTATGAATGTATTTAGTATATATTTACATATATGTATATATGTATGTGTGCAGGTGTATACACACATATGTGTATGTGTGTATGTCTTTATCTCCATCTGTCAAAGTAGAATAGACTACCTTTAGAGAAGTCTTCAAGTGGAGACTCTGTTAGTGATAGTGTAGAGATGATTGGTCAGAGTTGGTCAATACTTCAGAGATTATCTAGTACAATCTAAGAATTCCTTCTGCAATATGCCAGAGAAGTAATCATCCAGACAGGAACCTTATAAATTTCCTGAGGCTACTCATTCCATTTTTGGGTAGCACTAATTGTCAGGAAATTTTCCCATATATCAGGGCTATAATATACTTATTTGCAACTACCATTCATTGCTTAATATGCTCTCTAGGGCCAAACAAATCAAGTCAAATTCCTTTTCTATGAAACAGTCCTTGAGAAACATGTGACTTGGTTTCCCCATCTATAAAATGGGGAGAATAGTACCTACACTGCTTCCTTCACAGAACTAAGAAGATTAAATGAAGTAATGCTTGTGAAAGCGTTTTATAGATTGTAAAAAAGTATACGAATAGTATGTGTTCTCATCTTACAAAGGTTGATGGAATCAACAGAACTTAATTTGGTAAGAAATAATTCCATATACTGAAAAGAAAGCTGTGGCACTTAAAGTGGTTTACAGACCTAACAAAATATTATAGAAGCCAAATACTTCTGGTGGATAGCTTAATTCAATAAACTACAGTCTGTTCTAGGTAATGGGAGCTACTTAATAGTGTATTAACATTGTACTATTACAGGAAATAAAGGAGGAGGAAGAAAACTGCCCACATAAATCTCCCAAAGAAGAGACCATGGGCAATAGTAGGTACAACTTAGAAAGAAGAAATTAGTACCAGTAATTCTGAAAAGCCAATATGTAAGAAGAACACCAGTAACAAAACTCATAGCCATATGCATCTGTGCATAAATGCATCAAATATGAGTAAAAAAGAAGGCAAACAAGATCGTAATGCAAGAAGGAAAATTCAATCTCATAGCTATCAATGAGACAGTGAGATGGGACTTACTACTGGAAGATGGATACTTGCATCATTCAAAGAATAGGTCAGTGGAATTATGAAATAGCAGAGTTTATTTTAAAAGATATAGTGAATGTGAAGATTTCTGGGAAATCGAGAAGGATAGATGGTGGAGCACTTCTGATAAGGATCAATGGAGATGATTGTTATGGGAATCTGAAGATCTTCCCTGCCCCTAGGCCCTTTGCTAAAGTGGCTACATGACTCTGAGAACCTTCCCTGATTTGAAAGTCTACTCTGCCCCCTAATAGGCTGAATGTGGTCACATGGCGACTATAAGGGGTGGGGGGAGAGAGAGGCTTGTTTTTCGGGAATGCCCATGCCTTGTAGCTTTCTGATTGGGCAGTGGGTCAAGAGGGCTGTGACATTCTCTGAGCCAGGGAAGGCTATATATACGCCCTGATGTGAAGTTTTGGTTTGGGGCTCACTTTGAGAAGAGTTGTGTGATTTGGCCAGAAGACTCTGGGCAGCCGCTGAGCCCCCTGACTTTGAAAAACCCAGATGTTGGTGCTTCCCTCTCTGGTAACTGACTAGGTAACTGATGTAATGATCAGACGCTGGAAGTCTGTCTGCTGATCTGTTTCTTTGTTTGCTTGTAACTTGTGTTTGCATTCTCTGAAGTTCAGGGGGCTGACTTTTTCCCCTAAACTAGGTAAATGATATATGTTTGATAGATTAAAGTGAGACTGTTAACCCATTTTGAGTTGCTTTCCTTGAGAAAAGCAGATCTAAGGACCTGTGCTGGCAGCCACCTGGGTAGGCTCGGGTGCTTGCTGATACAATGATTTTGATGAGATTTGATAAGGATCATGGAAGTGATATTTTCATGAGAATTTATTACAATTACCTGGACAGAAGAGATAGATAGATGGGAAATTCAGGAAACAAATCATAAACCTGGCCAAACGGCTTAATGTAATAACAATGGAGGACTTCAACTATCTGAATATCTGCTGGAGTACTTGTTATCAAAAGCAAAACAACTCAGAACTTTACTTTCCTTGGTGAAAATTAATTCTTTAAAAAAATTTTGAGGGAGCAACCAGAGGAAGTGCTAATCTGGACCAGATGTGGTCAACAAAGAGTTAATGTATACTCAAATAGAAAAGATAGGAACCTTTGGGGAAGTAAGAACTCCATCTTGAAGTCTGTGACGGAAGAAGGAAAAGCAGGACATAGCATAACACAAATTCTAGATTTTGGAGAAATTTGTTTTGAAGAATTCAGTGAAAGAAGTAGGATTCTCATGGCATAAGTGCCTTCAGGGGAAGTTGGTCTAAGAGGGAAGAAAAGCTTTCTAGAGTGAAAGGTGAATGACATAAATACAAATGATTCTGATAAGGAAAAAAGGAAAATAATGTCTGGAGAAGCTGATGTGGATGCATAAGGAACTCACTGACCAACTTAGATTTTTAAAAAACATGCATACTGGATAGAAGCAAGAATAGACAGTGGAGAAAAGATACAAAAGTGTAGTATGGTCTGATAAAAATAATGTCAGGATAATTGCACATGTATAACCAATATCTGATTACTTACCATTGGTGGGGTGGGGAGGAGTAAAATTTAGAACTCAAAACTTTAGATAAAAATAAAAAATTTTAAAGTTAAAAAAAGAATAATGTCAACAGTGGAAGAGGTGCTAAAAGACAGGAAGACAAATGTCCTAATTTTGGGGAGAGATCGAAAAGTATTTACTCAATAGGGTAGACAGTTTGACTTCAACTCCTAGAAAAATTCTAGAATGTATTATTATAAAGGGAGAAATGTCATTGTACTGTATACATAGAAGGTGCTTGAATAAATACTTGTTAATTTGATTTGTTGACAAAAGAAGCTTACACTAAGATATGGCAATTCTCTTTCCTTTCCTTTGTCTCCAAATGTAATCACACATAAGCTAGTCTTATGCCCAGGGATGTGAGAACTGGATTCCAGGATAACAGAAACATTCAGAAGTGATTTGTATGTTGTTCACAAATGTGAGTCAGTATTATTTGAAATGTTATTTACATGTGGTATTTAAATTAGTTCATTGCTTAGGAGAAAAGCACTGCAATATGGAAGAGGGGTTGCTTTACTTGACCCCTGAAGACAGATCTAGGAGCAGTGGGTAAAAGTTGCTTTTAGGGAGATGTTAAAAAAAAAACAACTTCTAATTAAAATTGGCCACAAGTTGTATGGGCTTCCTTGAAAGGAGTTGAGGTCCCCATCACTGGAACTCTTTCACTAGAAACTAGAGAACCATACATTAGGGAGGTTGTAGAAGGAGTTCCAGTTTGGGCATGGGACTTGACTTCACTGACATCAAAAGTCCCTTCTAACTCTAAAATTCTATAAATCAGTCTTATAACTCTTACAGATTTGTAGCATTGTGAAGATGAACCCTAGAATAAATGTTTTAAATATGAATATTCAAACTCCAAACAAAATAATCACCAGATGCATTATATAATCCCAAGGAAAATTCTGAAAAAGAAAGCAGCAAGGAACTTAAATTTTCCATTTACCCTGGAAGGCATGCTGCATTTCAATTTATCTTAAAAACAGAGACAGACAGAAAAAATGGCACCTTATCAATAAACTTGGCACCTTCAGAAGTAAAAGTCATTTTTCAAGGCTCTATGATTCACAAATGAGCAATTTGACTTTTTGTTTCTACTGTGTGTAATCATTAAAGTAGTTTTCTAGTCAAGAAACAGCTTTGTAACCAAACTAAAGGAAGATAAATGAAATCCAAGGCCAACAATCAGATTAAATTAGCAGTCAGATTTTTCCAATTTACACGAATTGACCTTTGTAAATTGGAGCTTCTTTTTCCCCCTCTCCTTTTCTTCCTTTTTTTTTTGTCCTCTCCCCACACCCCTAACCTTAAACACACCCTTTGCAAAATTGGTATTGAAAGCACTGAGGGAAAAAAAATCAAGGCTTCCTCTGAACCAAATGGAGTCACTTACTTGAATCTAGGAGGATAGATAGAATTATTATTATTTTTATTACTGATGCCATGACTTAACAAAAAACACTTTAGATGAATGCTTATTTTCCCCCCAGATAAAGCCTTAACTAATCTGAGGAGCTGCTGTGGCCACCTGAGGACAAGGTTGGGGTCAAGTGGAAGATAATTCCTAATTTATCATTAGACACCATTTGTCACCTGGGTTGCTTCCTATTTTTATTACCAAGTAGATTTCATTTCCTCAGGAATCAGCCGAGGGTCCCTTCTGACGAGGGGTTTCCTGACTCCTTACCTTAGTCCTTTTCTTTTCTGGTGGCAGACACATCCTGAATCCTTGGCAAAGAACTGTTCTTTGACATTTTCTCAAAAACCTTTCAGCCCCTGCAAGTGGGTTAGTCCCTCCCTCCTCATCTTCACTCCAAGAGAATCTGATCGCCTGGGCATCCTTATAGCAAAACTGTTTTGCTCCTAATCACTAGTGGTCTATGTATTTCCTTTCTTAAGACACTTCCAGATCACTAATGTGCATCCGGCTGTTTTGAGGAATAAGAGAATGTCTCAGAACATAGAGCCAATTTAACTTTTCATAGAAATAAAGTGAGCTTTTTGACTTGCATAAAAAAGGATATCTAAGATTCTGAAAGAGAATGTAAGTGGAAAAGAGTGAGCTTCTTCATCTAAGGATGTTTTTAATATGTGGTATGGTATAGAGAAAAGAAGGAATCAGAAGGCCTGCATTCTTAGACACTCTCAACTTTGCCATATATTCTCCTTCATCTTATTTCCCCTTCTTTAAAAAAATGCCAATTTGATAAACATCTATTAGGCATCTATTATAGATAAGACATTGTACTACAGTCACTAAAAAAAAAAAACGGAAATAGCACACATCCTGCTTTCAAGGGGCTTATATTCTAAGGGAATAAATAAATAACTACTGTAAGGGAAGAGTGCAGAGGAAAGATCAGGGTAGAGTGTGGTGAGAAAATTGAGGAAGGAAGAGATCATTTTCTGCCTGGAAGGATCGAGGAAAGTTTCTCAGATGAAATGAGGAAGAGAATGGAAGGACTCAGATAGATGGAAACTGGTAAGGCTCAGGGAATGGCTTGTGCAAAGGGATGGGAGGAATGAGATGGCAGGATAAGAATGGGGTGGTAGTGGATACTAGTCTAGTTTTCTGTAACATGAAGTATATAGAATGGCATATTATGAAATAAAGCTGAAAAGGTATATTAGAGTCAGATACGAGAGTCCTTGAAATGTGAAATGTATTTATACCTCTCCAGGCATCCTCTAAGAAAACTCAGTGCAGGGAGTACTTGGTTTATGAATGTTCACTAAGAAGTCATACATAGAGATGACTACTCTTGGAGCCGGAGCATCTGTCCTGCTACCATCCCCCTCTTCACAGTTACTGATACTGGATCCCAACTCTCTTTCCATGTCCTCACATCTCCCCTATCTGAGCCCAACAGTGGTGTTTCCTTGTTGATGGAGCCTACTGGAAAGCCTCTTCTCACTGCTCCTTTTTGGGTGACTTGGGTTTGGAACTCCTAAGGGCTCAAAACCCAGAGTCTTATGGACTGTGGGATGGATACAGCTCTGCTATTTAACTATTATTTGTGTTAGATGGTTTTTTTATAGACTAGTCTGATAATCTAATCATCATATTTTACCTTTGCTTTTCTTCTGGTAAACGTGTTCCAAGTTCTAAACAACCAACTTAATTAACTTTTGCAAGACAGCCCATTTGTAAGTTGGGACATATCCTAGATATAAATATTTAAACTTAGAAAACTGAAAATCTAGAGGATAATTTGTCATGTTGAAAAGAATTTGCTAGAGAGTTCCAATACACTTAAATGAGATGTAATTTAATATATATGCTGATTTTTTGTGCAGCTTTTCAGAAACACATCTATTGCATAACATGCAATACATATGACTTTGTCTTCAATCTTAACCTATGTTAGAAGACCGGTGTTTATGTGAGTCCCTTAACATATTCCTCCCCTCTTCTCTCCCCTCCCCTCCCCTCTCTTCCCTCTCCTTTCCTCTCCCCTCCCTCTCCTCCATCTCCTCCCTCTCCTCTCCTCTCCTCTCCTCTCCTCTCCTCTCCTCTCCTCTCCTCTCCTCTCCTCTCCTCTCCTCTCCTCTCCTCTCCTCTCCTCTCCCCTTCCCTCACCTCCCTTTCCCCTCCTCTCCTCTCCCCTCCTCTCCTCTCTTCTCCTCTCTTCTCTTCCTCTCCTCTCTTCCCTTACCCTCCCTCTCCTCTACCCCTCCTCTTTTCGCCCCTCCCCTCCCTCTCCTTTCCTCTCCTCTCATCTGCTCTCCTCTTCTCTTCTCTCCTCTCCTCTTCTCCCCTCTCTCTCCTCCCCTCCTTTCCTCTCCCCTCTCCTCCCTCTCTTCCCCTCCTCTCCCCTCCCCTCTCTTCCCTCTCCTCTCCTCTCCCCTCCCCTCTCCTCTCCTTTCCTCTCCTCTCTTCTCCTTCTCTCCTCTCCTCCTCTGTTCTCCTCTCCTTTCCTCTCCCCTCACCTCTCCTCCCCTCCCCTGTCTTCTCCTCTCCTCTCTTCTCTTCTCTCTTCTCTCTCCATATAGGTATATATATGTGTGTGTGTAGATACATACACACACATACGTATATGCATGAATATTTCTATATAGTTTTGAACTAATGTTAACTTTTCCAACCATTGTTAATATGAAAGTAATTTTGTATGGAGATAAGTAATATAGAAAGAAAAGGCTAATCTAAGTGATACATGCCAGTCATTGTATGGGGACACACACATACATACCTATACAAATACACTCACACACAAAAGGTGTAGATAGATTGGGGTCTGTACCACTGGACGGAGTACCCACAGAACCATCAAGTATCAAAATGTCCATATGACTTTATTCCTTGATTCCTGGAAGTGATAATTTCTTTTGTCTCCAAACCTAGAGTCACCCCCACTGCCACTGAGTGTTTATTGCTTATCTGTGATCCTGTACAAATTCTGTCCTCAACCTTCAGAGGATTGCATCCTCCACTCTCAGAAATCTGAGTTAGAGGCAAAACATTTAAAAATTGGGAGGATTACTTACTCCAGAGCTAGTTTTCTTTCCACTACGTCATGTCATCTAAGATATATAGGTTTATGCTTTGTCCTCAGATTTTTCTAGCCTGTAATGGGTCAAAGACATGCCACAGATTGTTATACTAGCAAAGCCTTCAGAATTGTTGGGTCACTTTCATACCATGGAATCATAGGTAAGAACTAAAAGGACCTCAGACACTTGCATTTTAAATTTAAGCAGAGGAAGATGAAGCCAAAGGTCATGTAGGTAAGTATCAAAGGCAACATTTGAATTCAGATTCCTTACTACACAGTGTTTTTCTTCCTCTACCACTCTGCCATAGAAGCCTTCAAGAAGAACTATAGTGGGCTATTTAATGTTTGATTTCAAGAACTATGAGCTCCTTAATAATGATGGAGCCAGGACTAGAATTCAGATCTTTTAACTTCTTCAGCCTAGTTATCTTTCCATTGCATAAATGGAATTTATTTACTACATAAATTCTATTAAGGAAAAAAATCTTGTTATTGTTTGAGCAAATGAAGGAAAAGCATATATTGAGCTCTTGCCATCTGCCAGGTACTGCTAAGATCTGGGGATACACATAGAAATATGAGTTAGTCCCTGACCTCAAGGAGTCTACCTTCTAATAGGGAGAAATAAGGCCTTTAGGGGAGTGGTAGCCAGAAAAGTTCCTATTAAATATTAAAATATGTTACCTTGAAATATTATTCTGTAGAGCTCTTTAAAAGTGGGATGGTTTATGTTCCCTTGAAACCTAATCAGTGATGTGGAAGATGCAGGAATCATAAATAGAACAGATATATTGATAAACTAATCCAAAGATCTCTTACTTTGCCTATAATTTCAACCTCTTTTTGTACCAAGCCTTTGGCATGAGCTTCTACCACACAGCTAAATAAATAGTTATGTTTCACTTCCTTTTTATCTATGGTCATGCAACATGAACAGGTCAATAACGGACCAGTAATCATCTGAGGGGCTCCTCTGGAGTTAATTGTTTGGTTCAGTCTCTATAGAAAAATAAAGTATTCATTACCACTGATAGGTGATCTATTTATTTGAGACAGCTGATTAATAGTTTACATTTCTATAGAATTTACAAAGGACTTTGCAACTTAAAATTTACAAAAACATTATCCTCTTGACATTGCACCATGATTAGGAAATGTGTCCCTGTTTTTTAGAGGCACTCTGACTTGGGGGGGGGGGGGAGTGTGGGGAGTGTTCTTGGGTAGTATCATGTAACTGTTAGGTGACAGGGAAGAACTTCAAGCCAGGTTTTCAGATCGTAAAATTTAGTGCTCTTTCCTTTCATCACTTACAATGGGTGTGAAACCAAAAGAATGATGAGTGGGGGTCCAGATATTAATTCCCCATTGATACTAATATTATTTCCCTATTAGTCAAGCCATTTTGTGCATTATACACTCTTAAATTCCAACATGGAGAATGGGCAGCAGATTGTTTTGATTTTTTCCAAACCTGTGATTTCTTTGGAATTCTGGGTGAGGAGCTCCCTCTACCAATGGAGACCTGCAACTGTTGTATAATTTATCATCTCAGATTACTTCCTGAGGTATTGTGAAGCAAATTGACTTGTTCAAGGAGGCACATCTTATATATATATATCAGAGGTGAGATTTGAATCCAGATCTTCCTGACTCCTAGGGTAGTTCTTTACTGACAATATTACATGTTCTCTACTCATGTAGAAAAACTTTGTCTTAGAAAATGCAATCCATTCATGAAAGGTATGAGTTGCATTTTTACTATATAAATATACACACATGCCCAGACATACACACACAAATATGATCATATCCCCCTGAAAACAAGCTAATATTTCTTATTCTGTTCTCTGCCTTGCCAGAAACTGTGAAGACCTTCACAGGTGTTAATAATTAATATTATGTTAGGAAATCATTCAGCTATGCACTAGAAGCTGCCTTTCTTTTCCTGATTTAGCTGCTGCTGCTGCTGCAATATATATATTGTGGACTGATGGAGTTCTTTGCATTTTCTTCAAGTTTTTACCTCTGCCACACCGGTAGGAAGGACTCCTAAGAAATAATTAAAAATTAAAGAGTTCCTGACACTATCACAATGGGAAGTGTATTCAATAACTCTTTTGCCCCTTTTCCTTTTCCCATGGTTGTAATATTTTTTAACATGGGTTTTTTGTTTGTTTGTTTTGTTTTTGTGAGGCAGACAGGATTAAGGGTCTTGCCCAGGGTCGTATGTATCAAGAAGTGTCTGAGGTCAAATTTGAACTCAGATCCTCCTGACTCCAGGGCCAGTGCTCTATCCACTGTGCTGCTTGGCTGCCCCTGCCACTTAGCTGCCCCACTGTGATTGTATTATTATAAGGGACAATTTGTTAGTTACTTAGTTTTGCCTGGTATGTAGCCTGTTATTTTGTTCAGGTTTTAGTTTCTCAGTATCATGAAAGAGTTGTGTTGTTTTTTTTTTAATCTCAGATCATTTCAAACGCATTCAAAGGTCTCCCTGCCCAGGTATTGGTGTTATCTTCCTTTTCTGAGGCTATTTAATTCATTCCCATTTTTCTTTTTATAGTGCCTCATAATATAATTCTGAAGTGCTCTGGCAAGTCTATTGTTCTTTTATTCCTATTTTATATACAAACAGACCAAAAAGCAAAGTAGTTTGGAATATAAGGACCCTGCCTAGTGTGTGCAGAGAACTTGGAAACCTTCAAGACATTGCAGCGTTGGCTGAGGTAGAGCCAGTGGTAAATGATTTACACTAGCCTTGGAATCAGGAAAGACCTGGCTCTGATGCTTTGTAGTTGCGTGACCTTGGTCAAGGCATTTAACCTCCCCAGGCCTCAGTTTCCTCATATCTAAAATGGGGATAATAATACTGGTAATACCTACCTTACTGTTTTGTTGTAATGAAAGTATTTTGCAAAATTTAGACTTCTACATATATGTGAGAAATGGTTATTGTCTTTATTGTTGTCAATGCTATTATTATCTTGGGGGATGGAGGGGCCCAAAAAACTCAGTCACGCTAGTTGCTAATTCACCTTCCCTTTTGTTAAATTTAAATGTGACCAGATAATAGTAGGTCCCCAGAATGTTGGGTCAATGATCTATGGAGGTTTTATTGGAAAACAGACAAGAATGATATTGGATGAGAAAGCATGAAGGTGTTATAATCTGAATCAATGATAACATCCCAGCTCCTCTCTAAAATACTTAAGTAAATATGAGGGTATACTTTTATAGGTGTCAACCACTTGTACAATTGTAGGTGTGATAGAAGTGGGATGGGAATGGTTGTTTTGGGGAAGGAAGAAGTGACTATGGTATGTTTATGAATGTTGAAATATGACTGTGGTGGTCATGGCCTGGGTGGTTGTAGATATAGTAGTATGACCATATTCATTTAGGTCAATGGTATCAAATTCAAATAGAAACAGAATCCAAATAAAGATCCCATGGCACACAGTGAATTAGAAAACAATATGTTAACATTATCTATGTTCTATTGTATTTTTATTTATTTTGCTAAATATTTCCCAATTACATTTTAATCATATCTGGCCATACTGCAGAATTTTATGGGCCTGTTATATGTTTGACTTCTAATCTAGGAGATCTAAGAGATGTTATAGTACCAGAAACATTCTCTCTTTCCCCCATTCCCTACCCCTTTCCTCCTTCTCTCTATGAATTCCTTTCTCCTTCCCTCCTTTGATAATTGAGTCTCAAGACTGGTGGGTAAGGCATCGGGGGTGGAGGTGGAGAAGAGTATAGTTCTTTAAAGTTTATGTTAGACATATTTCGAAGGCTGTTTTAATTACCTGTGACATGAATGTCATAGGATTATAAATTTTGAGCTGGAAGGGACTTTAGAGGCCATCAAGTCCAACTCTTTCATTTTACAGATAAGGAAACTGAGTGAGACAGAAATGATAAATTTACCCAATGCCACAAAGCCAGTAAGTATCTGGGACCAGATTTGGACTCAGGGCTTCTTGACTCCAAGCCCAATGTTCTATCCAATGTACCATCTAGTTGGTTCTCTCTAGAGGTCATGATACAAAGGTATACTAAAGCTGTTTTTCCACTCTATTCTGACCCCCTCTTCACCGCATCTCAATTCATATTAAATCCCTTTATGAGATTTCATCACTTTTAGTTTGAAATTTGATTTTTTAAAAATGTGTTGTTGTCTTTCTTTTTATTTTTGATATCCTTGCTTGCTTATGTTGCTTAAAATATCATAGAAACAGATTTTTAGAGCTAAAAGAGAGACTATTGTTGACTTATTATGTATTAGATAAAACTTGTTATAGTGGGTATATTGGAACTTTGTAAATTAGGATAAGGAACTTCCAGTCCACAGGTCAGGATTGTTGCCTCAACCTAACAACCTCTATCATTAAGAGCAAGAACTAAGAAGCTATACCCAAAGCTGGGGAAATGAACCTGGCTTCAGAGGTCTTCAGTGACATAATCCTGAAAGGGTTGCCAAATAGGGAATGGTATAATACAAAAATAGATGACCAATTTTTGCACAAAATTAAGTTTGCTATTTCATATTTCTTCAGAGTATATATGTAAATTTTTTCTCCATTGGAAAGGAGGAAAGATGTGGATTTCATATCCTTTTAGCCTTCTATACTTTTGTTAGGAACTAAAGCATTTTTATAACAAGTTTTAGCCATGATTTCTCTCTTCCACTGTCTCTATTTTTGTGTGTGTGTTTCTCTATATTTGCATTTGTGCTTTCATATCTCCTCTCCTTTATCAGTATCTCTCTCTGTGTCTCTTTGTCTTCTCTTCCTTCTTCCCTGTGCTACGACCCCTTCCTTTTCTTTCTCCTGTTTTCTGTCTTTCACTTAATCAGCCACCATATTTTCTCCATATTTATTGGGTTAAGTGAATTGTTCTCTGATGTTGCTTTTAAATTGAAAAAGTAAATGCAGATGATTGTTTATAATTCTCTATCTTGCCAAATAAAACAAAGCAAGAACAATGAAAAATACTGCCGGTTAAATTAAGCTATCAGGGATAATACCTGATGTCAGGGATGTTGGAGATGGGATTCTTTAAGTTTCTTTTTACTGAGATGTCCTTGAATTTATTTTCCCATGGACCAATAGCTTTGGACATAGAAAAAATATTTCTTCCATAAATTAAATGATAGTACTACTATTAACAAGAATAGCAATAATGCTACTACCCCAATGTTGGTATGGTACTTGATATTTTTCATAACACTTTCAAATACTTTATCACATTTGATCCATTTGAAATGGGGAAAAGAAATGAATAAAATAAATGCTTTAGTGAATGTCCAGAATTCATTATCAGATTAAAGTCTACTGGTATGGATCAAGGTTAACATCTTTAATTAGACTCCTAGCTGCTTTACATGCTAGCAACAGTAAGGTCACAGGGGCTATCACCCTACCATCAGACAGAATGTGAGCACTGTAGCATCTCTTCTGGCCAAACCAGACAGTAGGCATTAGGAATGTGTTTAAACTGTGTAGCATTTCAGCTCTATTGGAAACTGGCCAGCAACAATTTTGTTTTTTAATGATTCACACATATAAACAAAGTATTTTGGGCTTAAGTTTGTATTTCAATATTTTCTAATGGAGAACAGAGCACATATCTTTTATTACTTATGACTTTCTTGTATGTAGTAGATGTTCAATAAATATTTGTTGAATAAATAAAGGATAAGGATAAAGACACAGTTCTATATTTGAGTAAGATGAGTACATATTTTCTGAACAATTCAGAAAAAAATCCACCTTATAATAATAAGGGCCTATTATACATGACCATAGCCAAGTCATCTCACTTCTTGGGTCCTCATTCTTCATATGTAAAATGGGGGAGGAAGGCAAAGCTGGACAAAAAGTCTCTGAAACACCTTCTAGGTTTGTCGTTCTCTGGTTATGTGACATAAACAAAAAACAATTGTTTTACCCATGATGGGTTAGAACTTACCTATTGCTCTCATATGTTATAAGCACATTTATGTATTAGCTTTTGAGTATAACTTTTAATTCCCTTATAGTATAAAATAATAAGGCCATGCTTCAGTATAGGCCTGCATCATTTTGTGACACTGTCAGTAATGTAATCAAGTTCCATCCTAAAGTGTTTTTAGCTGACCATTACACCATTCATCCAGTGTCTGGACACCATCTGAGCTGAGCATTATTGCCCAATTTAAATCTCTGTACTTCATTTGAATTTCCAAATATCACATCAAGATATTTAAGCACTTTATGAAGTCAATTTATAAGGGTTGTGCTCATATAAGTAGTAGCCCTATTTATAACAAGGAGGTATCCCACTAATTGCTCTATCTAGTTACTTTTGGAACATAACAGAATAGAGAACCAAAGAGAATTCCAAGTAATAGTTACTCTACTTCTGTAATTTTTTAAAAACAGGATTCTGGTATATTTGTTTCCTCAAATCTAGCCCTAGTCAATTGCCTTTCTTGTTTCCATGTACTGAACAAAGATTCAATATTATTCCATTGCTCTGTAACTTTGAGGGAGATGAATTATACCTTTTCCAATATATATAATATATAAAACAATACATATGTATGTATATTCTACTACTACTAGCTACCATTTATGATAATACTTACAACATAGCAGACACTATGCTCAGTGCTTTACAATTATTATATCATTTGATCCTCACAAACAACCTTAGGAGGTAGGTGCTATTATTATTCTTATTTTACAAATGAGGAAACTGAGGTATACAGAGGGCTAAGTTAACAGATTTTATCAGAGGTTAACATAACAATATTCTACACACTATAATTTATTAGGCATATATGCATATTTTATTAGTTTGTTTTTTTTTAAACAGCATTCAAAGACCTGAAAGGTTGCCATCTGTATCTAGAAATTAGGGAATTTTTGAAGTTAGCTCTTTTTTCCCATGCCCTTTTTGGGATATTGTTGTATTATTTGCATCTTATCCTGAAGCCAACTTCCTCGTTCCTTCGTTCCTTCGTTCCTTCGTTCCTTCCTTTCCTTACTTCCTTCCTTCCTTCCTTCCTTCCTTCCTTCCTTCCTTCCTTCCTTCCTTCCTTCCTTCCTTCCTTCCCATTCCACTGACTGACAGCTGCAAACCCCAGCACTGAGTCTAATGATTTAGTATGTGAAGTATTGACACTATCTAAGGAATCCTGTGGAGCCTAGTGCTTTGCAAAAATGGATTTTGAGCTTTTGCAGTCTGAATTTTGGAGACTGAGATACAACTCATCTCCCATTTAAAATATTGTTGCTATGGCTCTCCCTGTCACTTTTGTAACATTTTAAAACCTCTAGTTATACTTTCATTTAACCAGTCTATGAACCTAGTTGAGCTAAATGAGTATGTTTGGGGACAGTTAAATATGGAATCATTGGAGAGAAATCATTTTTTCTACCATTTTATATATCCTTTCATACATCAAGTCCTGACTACAAAATGGACAATTTGAAAACAAATGCTGTCAGATGACTTTGCAGAGCTTTTCTGTTCATGACATGTCAGCTCAAATAGAGTCTCATAGTCAGAACATACTTTTCACCAGGCAAATTCCCTAGATGCTGCAATAAAATGAAGCATTAAGAATAGCAAAAACGAATTGTTGGATGGTGTCAGCCTGGACAGGGAACAAAGTCATTATCATTGGTCAGTACGTTCTTTTGTTGGTAGCTCCTCTGTGGAAAACCTCATATTTCCATGAAAGTTGTTTTGATTTTTCAGGCTTTGGAGCTCTAGTATCATTTATTAACATATGGGTGATATACAATATATAATGTGCTTATATAATAATTGTGAAGAGAGGAAACATAGAGTTGTGGATAGAAGGCTAGCCTTAGTGTCAGAAAGTCATGGGTTCAAATTCTGCCTTGGACACATATTGACTATGTGACTCTGGCTAAATAACTCCAATTGTCAGTGTCCCAAACACCTTTCCAAGACTAAAAGATACTGAACAGTTGCTGATCTGTGTTGGGAGAGGGAGTTTCCTCACAGAGAATTCCAAACACCAAAGAAAAATCAAGTCTAAACAATAATAGAAGGATATATTTATATAGCATTTTAAAATTACAGCATGCTCATCTCCTTTTTTTCCCTCACAATAAACTCATAAAATTGGCGGTATGAATGTTATTATCCTCATTTCACAGATTAGGAAACTCAAACATAGAGAGGTCACACAGTTAATAAATAAATGGCAGCACCTGAACTGGAACCTGTGCTGTTTGAGGCCAATGCCTTTTCTCCCATATTGCACTGACTCACCATAAAGAAAAATGATAGACATATGAACATTTATGTAAATATTATAAGCCATATGCAAATAGGCAGAGATTTTATTTATTTATTTTTAATTTATGGGATAAAATAAACATTTTCCTAACACAGTAGAAAAAAAAGATGATTGCACATGAAACTGCAAATCTACTCTGCACAACTTGATATTCAAATATACAACAAAATTATACACCACCAAAGAGAAAAGTGTCTTCCCCCACTTGTGACTATTTACTCATGATGAAGTTCCTTCCCTAAACACACTGAGACCCATTCTGTCAATCATTACAAAAACCCTTCATATCTCATAAGGACTCAATGGGCATATTGTCTCATTAATTATACTTATATTATTATATCACTTATTATTACATTGTTATATCAGTCATTATCAGATATTATATCAATGATGACTTGATCACTTATATTAGAATCAGCCCCTTTCAAAGTGTATCATTCAATTTTCACACAACCCCTCAGAACTTGGGTAGGACGCATTTCTCCCATGAATGATCAGGAGTTTTCTGTACATTGGTTACAGTTCAATAATTCATTATTACATGCCTCTATGCAAACTCCTCTTTAGATGCTGTCACCAGCAGTGCTTATATTGTCTATATTGGCTGGTTTTGTTTATGAATTCTGCACTAAAGTAAAAATGAAACATAGCACACCTTTTCATTGATAGCAAGGCTTAAGAAAACATAATAAGAAAGGAATAAAACATGGCAGTAGGGTGTCATTCATGTTTGTTATATGGTTCTTAGAGCAGTTCTCTTCTTCTAAAGGCAATATTTTGGCTTTTAGTTTCAAGTAGGGCCTCATTAAGCAGTGCAGTGATGAATTGGGGGCATATATAAAATTTTGAATGGAAAATACCATGGTGGTAAGATTCTGTTTCTTGGGATGTCATGCTATAAATGTTTATTTTGCAAATGATTTCTGGAAAAAAAAGCCATTCCTTATTGTTTTTCCCCTCATTCTCTTTACTCCCCACACCCACGTGCCAATCCCTTGAGCCTAGTAGAAGCTCTTTATTGGATGAAAGACTTTAAATGAATCAATATTATTTTTAAAATTCTTGCTGTGTATAGAAAATTTGGGGACAGGAATGAGATTTCATTTTGTAGGAAATAAAATGTTAAATGGGTCTTGCAACTTTAATAATTTTACAACGTTCCTATTCTCTTTACTTTTCAACAAGATTGTAATGGAGTAAGAGGAGAAAGAACCCACAAAAGTGTTTAATAACACGTTAAGAGCAACATGTATATGACAACAGCAGAGACCTCAGAAAAACAAAATGTAGGGTGGGTAGGTAGTGCAGTGGATAGAGTGCTGGCCCTGGAGTCAGGAGGACCTGAGCTCAAATCTGACCTCAGACACTTGATATTCACCAGCTGTCTGACCCCAGGTAAGTCACTTAAACCCAATTGCCTCACCAAAAGAAGACAAAACAAAAATAACAAAAAAAGTCTGATGGCCTCATAGGTCCCCTTCTTGAAACACACACCAGATAATTTTAAAACTAGGCTTTTTTTTCAGCATTGCCGATGTACTTGCAATTTCTTCAACATGTCATGCTTTAAATTATGTGGGCTCTCATAGTGAGAGTGTTTGCTTTTCACTATTACATAGTGCTTCCTTTTCATTGGAAGGTTAGTTACTATTTTGGGAAGGAAACATTAAAAAAAGAAAAATGAAACTCATTCATTAGACATCTTAAGCTTCCCAGTGTTTTAGCTCTTTTAGGATCACCTTCCACAAGCAACCTTTCTTTATGAAGCCAATGACTAGAAAGAGATGCAGTGATGATTTAATAAGCTGCCCTAGCTAACTGGCCATTGTCGTATAGTCAGAAACATCTGGCACTACAGGAAGAACATGGGAAGGGGAAAGATCCAGAGGAAAAAAGGCAGTCCTACAAGTGTGGAGCTACCACAGGAGGAAAGTACAATAGAATCATGGGGCAATGAAGGGCAGAGGTGACATGAAAAGAGAAACTCACTCTTGGGAAAACAGAGAAGAATGTCTGGCGGAAGAAATGACAGGAGGAGGGAGGCTTAGAAAAACAAGCAACAAACAAACTGTTATCCATAAAATAAATGACAAATTAAAACCTAATGCTTTATTCAGACTTGGACTCTAAACCTTAGACTAATCATGGATAGGTGATATTACTGGGTAGTTTGTTTAGTTAAGTTTGATTCCAAGTAATATAAAGAGTATATATGATTTTAAAAATTTAAGGGAAAAAAGGCCATTCATTTTGCCAGAAAAGCACTCCTTTGACGTCTCTATTGACCTCTACTTTCAGTAACTCTGATTAAATAAATTATTTCTTGCCAAAACATCTAGAACGTTAAGAGGACATTTTCTGTTTCTTCATTTTCCTTCTAAAAGCTGATTTGCTTGAAGATTCCCATATGCAAAATTGGTTATACTTTTTTCTTCACTTAAATGAAAGTTCTTTCCTGCTAATGTGTAATACTAAAACATTACATTTTTATTTTTCTTCATTTGTTTTTGTTTGGTTTATTGGTTATCTAGTTGCCACCAGAGAAAAGTCAGAAAGGATTATTTCTTTTTAGTACAAGTACATGCTGGAAGTGCTCAAAGGCAAAGGAATAGAGTTTATTTTCATCTTAACAGAAATTATAACAAATCGATTTGCTACATCAACATTGAGAGTGTTTTTTTTTTTTTTCAAAATTTCTGCTTGGTAGAAGTGTTAGTACATAATAGGCGTTAGTACATAGTAGGCACTTAATAAATGTTTATTGGATTGGATAGGTTTGGAAAGTAATGTGCTGCTCAGTCCATGCCTTGATTTAGAATGCTTTTTCATCTGAAGATTTAAGAAAAACAAAACACACAGATTTATCATGCTTTCAGAATCCTTGGTTTGGGATGAGATACAATGTAGAATTAAATGGTAAGTGATTTAACAAGAGAGCTTTGAGTTGATCAGTATTTTCTTTTTCTAACCCACATGAGGTTTTTAATATTAACTGTTATACCTATTTGTGTGTGCCCTTTAGTCAGTTCCTTTGTATCATCTTGCCATATGGCAGCTGGGTAGGAATCCTGTGAATGATAGAATAATAGCGGTTAGAGCAAAGAAGGACATAGGGATCATCTGTTACAGTACCCTCATTTTATAGAAGTCAAAGCTGAGGCCCAAAGTGATGAAGTAGTTTGCCTATGGTTATTTAAGTGAGTCAATGGTGGAGCTGAAACTAGAACTCAGGTCCCTGGACTTTAAGTCTAGGCCTCTTTCCATCATACTACATTTGAATCTTCCACAGTTTGGCTCAAATTGAGACCCATGGAACTTGGATGCTGTAGAATTGCTTCATTCTAGGGGGTCATTGACAAGTCACTTTTCTCTTACCATGTGGTATTAAGTGTGGTATAGCTGTGAGGAGGCTAAAATTGCTTAACATCCTAGTAATGAATGCTTTTGTTGACTTAAGCATAAAATCTATCTAGAAAACAGATGAATATCATATCTTTGTAGGTCTTTTCCCAAGATGAAATGGGAATTTTCTCTATTTAGTTTATATAAAAAAATATTACTTTATTAGAAAAAGTATTGTACTTGGAATCAAAAGTTCTTCCTCAGTCACTTACTACCTGAGTGACCATGGGCAAATTTACCTCTTAAAACATCATTTGTAAAAATGGAACTAATAATCCCACCAGCACCTACCTGACAGTATTGTTTTAAACAAATTGCAGGAGCAGCTGGGTGGCACAGAGAATAGAGCACCAGCCCTGGAGTCAGGAGGACCTGAATTCACTTCTGGCCTCAGACACTTGAGTGTCTTACTAGCTGTGTGACCTTGGACAAGTCGCTTAACCCCAATAGCCCTGCCTTTCCCATCCAAAAAGACCCCACTCAAAAAAATAGAAATTGCAAATGTTATCTATCCGCCAGTTTTTAGGAAGTAAAATGACTGCTTATTCCTTCCTTCTATACATTAATATCTTATTTTAAGAGAACATTTGATTTAAGAGGCATACTTTCATGTAAGGTAAATTGCCAATCCCACCGTTAGATTCACAAGAAACTTTTGGGGGCTCTTTGGAGTTTGTGGGAGGGAGGGACAAGAGTATTCTTCAGTATATGTCACAGTCTCCCTTAACTTTCAAATAGTACAGACATGCATTAAGTGAAGTGCAGTTGATCTGTTTAGGGGATGTGAACAGTACCAAAGCAGTCTTTGATATTTAAAAACTAGGGTGTCTGGTGAATAGCACTTGAGACTTCAGCAGGGTTACAGGGAACCACTGTGAACATGGCGGTGATGGATGGATGGACTCTGAAAGTCAATATCTCAGAATGCCTTCAGGAGTTGACAAGTAACTATCTGTTTTGCTTTGTAGGAGTGGAGCAAGGTATTAAAATCAACTTCTAGCTGAGATTTTTTTTTCATTACTAGTCATGTTACTGATGTCCCCTGCTGATGCTGTCATTCTGGGCTCCCTATACAGGCACTGCTACTTACTATTCCCATCTTCACTTACATGGGTGAGGGGCCCTGTATATGTGCTCAGATGTGGTTATTGAGCTGATAATCTCTTTGGCATCTCTTTCAAAACATTGTGGTATGATTAAAAAAAAATCCATTTCTGAGCTTGAGCAATGGAAGGAATAAGCATTCATGTATGAAGTCTTTAAGAAGAGGCATGGGACACTTTCTTTTTCTTTCTGAGTTTGATATAAGGAGACAGACACAGACATAGACAGACAGACAGACAGACAGACATCTCCCACCCCTCGCTATACTCCCTTTCTGAAGCCTTTTCATAATTATAGAATCTTTAGGTTGGAAGAGACCTTAGAAGAAATAAGGCCTAATCTGTCCTTTCATGCCAGAATGCCCTTTATGAGATCCCTGAAGAGTAACCACCCAACCTGTGATCAAATACTTTCAGTGATGAAGAACTCATTATCTCACAAATCAGCTCATGCCATTTTTGGAGAGCTCTAATGAGAAAATTCTTGCTTATCACAAGCTGAAATATGCATTTCTGCATTTTTCAACCATTAGTCCTATTTTTGCCAGCTGGAGCAATTGAGGGTAAATCCTAATAATCCCTTTTTAATATATCTTTCCACATGTTGGAGGATAATTCCTATCTTCCCTAAGTCTTCTTTTAGGATAAACTCAAGCCTTTCAACTATTTGTCTTCTTATCATCCTGGCTGCTTTATTCTGTATGTAGTCACTTTTTTTTTTTTTTTACCAATAGTCTTCTGCACATGTGGAACCCAGAACTCAATATGATATTCTAGATGTAGTCTGATTTACAAAGAGGTCAGTGAAGCAGTTATTTCCTTTGTTCTGGATGGGCTGTGTTCTAAGATTACATTAGCTTTTTTTTTTTTTTTTGACAACTATGTCAAATTGTTGATTCATTTTCATCTTGCAGCCAAATAAACATTCAATTTATTCAATAAGTAAGTATCTTATTTATTCATTACTTGTCACCTATCCATATTTTTCCAATCCAAGATTTAAGCTGCTGATTTTAAAGACTAAAATAAGGACAGTAAATTTATTTCTTCTGTTTCCCTTTTTAAATTAGTGGATTTTTATTGCTGGCATTTGTTTTTACATATCCTAGATTTCTCACTGTATACTTCCTCATGCCCCTTCCAGAGCAGCATCCCTTATAGCGTTTTACATTTATTTCTTTGAAATTTAATTTCTCCTTTTCAACCCATTATTACATAGCCTGCCAAAATATTTTAGAGTCTTTATTGTATCATTCAGTGGATTGACTATTGCTCCAACCTTTGTGTTGTAGAAAGCATGAAAATTGCGTGTGTGTGTGTGTGTGTGTGTGTGTGTGTGAGAGAGAGAGAGAAGAGAGAGAGAAAGAGAGAGAGAGACACAGAGAGAGAGAGAGAGAGACAGAGACAGAGAGAGACAGAGAGACACAGAGAGAGAGTCAGGATAGAGTTCAGAGGGACTAGATAATCTCTTGTTGGGAATGTTAGAAGAGGGATTCATGCTTTTAGCTAAGGGTTAGACGAGATGAACTCTGAGTTCCTTCTAATTCTTCCAGGTCACACTTTTTATTCTCCATATTGCTTAGTTTTTTATTTTTCTCTGGTTTTTCTCCCCATCGATTTTTGGTTTAAAGTTCTCTTGCTCAGGTCAGCAACTGTCCTATCAAACAAATTCTTCCCTGGTCTCATAAGATCTATCTCTATCTCTAATTAGGAACAAGTCATTCAAACATTAGAAATGCTGGTACAAAAATTCAATAAGATCATAAAATTTAAAGCTAGAGAAGATTTGAGAGACCGTGCAGGATCACTTCCCATTTAACAAGGGAAGAACCTGAGACTTGGAGAGTTGAAATCACTTTTGCAATGTCACACTGGCAGTAAGTTGCAGAACTAGGATTTGAACCCAGGTTCTTTGAATCCAAAGTTATTTTTCCACTGTACCATTTTGCCTTCTTTTTCTAACAAAGTCCTATCCTTTGAATGGTTGAAAAGATAAAAATACTCCTGCAGAACCCTTTTACTTTCCAGGACCTCAAGCCACTACAGATACTATTCAGATTTCTTTTGCAAATTTTACTTATTTCTACACTACTCAGCAAAAGTGAATCTCTGTCAACAACTAAATTTTTTTTAAGTTGGCTCTCACTCATATACCAATCCCCAGAAAGAGGGCATGCTTCCTGATTTGATTAACCATGATATACTTGCATATGGCTGTCTCCCCTACCCTCAGCAAGGAATCACATGTCACTGTGATCCAGCTCTTCTTTCCTGGACCACTAACAGGATTTCATACATTTGCTACTGCCTGCAAAATTCATTCTTGATCTCTCCTGTGGGATACTGATATTTAACAGGTTTAGATTCAGGACTATATAGGGAGAACCTTCTAATTATTGGAGAGATTTTGTATATATCAGAGTTTTATCTCCTTTTTCTCATCTGTGTCACATTCACCCATGTGCAAACCTATTATCACTGGTTTTGAATCTACCACTTCCTGAGAAATATATTTTTTCTGACTTTTTAAATGAATGATTCAGTTTATCCTAAGAAGAAATTGTCAAGTAAGCATATTCAGCATTATTGACATAATGGATACTCATTTCAATATAGTTGAGATAATTCATTCATTAGTCTTCTTCCCCTCCCTATGAAGGGCTAGTGATTTCTCTCATCATCTGGGTAATTTTCTGACTTTTCCAGTCATAAGACTTGATATGGTACTTTGTCTATAAATACTTTTTTGTGGGAAAGAATCTACAATGTGTCCATTATTTGGGATTATTTATTACTCAAATATAATTTATTAGATTATTAGTTCAGTCTAGGCTAGAGAATTGTTCTATCTTAATAATTTATTCATATCATTATTTTTTTTTTGTAATTTACTAAAAGTACATGAAAATATGTGGGTTGTAGTGCCCAGCATATTGGATACTAAATCTGTATTTTAGTTGAGGGATTACACTTATGTCATAATTAACAAGTACAGAATTCAAAAGGTTTGCCAACAGCAGCATCAAGAGCCAGAGACAAAAAATGCAAGCTAACGTTTCATCGTGTTGTTTTTTTTTAAACAAATTTTTGTATCCATGGAGCAATATCCAGTCCCCATATTTTAATGTTCAGAGCTCTGAGGTCTCAGTATAAACATTCAAGTGTGCAGGTATGATTAGAAAAATTCCAGAAGCAGGATAAAAATAAAATTCTATGAACAATATTCCATCATGAACAAAAATGTGTTACTGAAAACATACTGCAGTAAAACTCTCTGGGATCTGTTTTCCTTCACATTGTGTACTTGGTGTCTATCCAGGGAAGTGAAGCATTTTTCATTGCAGAAAGTGGCCTAGACTGGAAAAATCTCTGTACTTTGGTCACTCAAAAAAAAAAAAAAGAAAAGAAAGTATGCTTTTGGAGGTGATGGAACAGTATGAAACATAAAGAAAGGTTATAAGCCCTCCAGATTCCAAATTGCCGTCTGATGCACTGAGACTAATCTTAAAAGTCAATGATATCAATTCTATTATCTTTGCCCACGTAGTGTATTTTGTTCTGTAGGAGGAAGCAAGATTTTCGGGATCCCAATCTCATTCAAATACAGCAGTAAGTTTGTGTGGCAATCAGTTTGCATGGCTACACCACAGAAAACAATTGCTTTCCTCCCAGGATAGCCAAGTGTTTTATGCATCTAGTTACTGTAGGGTAGAGCTTTTATTCTCATCCCTGGTGTATTGCAGCAAGGAAGAAACATTGTTGTCAGCATTCTAGAATGTGAGTGTACAAAAATCCTCTCCCTTTCCCAATCACATACATATACTCACATACATGCAAGTGATTTCTGTGGTAGAAATACAAAGTTTTTCAGAATACTATAGGCAAGATATATTTTATTTTGCTAGATTCTAAATATCTTAGGATGTCAGTGAAATAAATTTAAAACTTCTTTATTTTTTTCTTTTTTAGCCTTTCGTTAAGCCTTTTTCTATTTTTTAGTCTTTTATTTCTTAGTCAAAATTCTTATTTTTCTGTTCCATATGGTTATTTTCCCTTTTTTCCACAAAGATGGAGTTTAGAGGATGTTCATTAATATTCACTTAACATTAAGTGTGAATGATACACTTTCAAAGCTTTTCATTTCATTAGGTCTTCTTATTTCTCTCTTCTACTAGTCCTAACTTTTCTGTCCTATCATCTATCATATCCCTCATGTTAATAATTTAAGACATTTATGCTTAATTAGATGTCAGGATGCATAGAAAGAAATTTCTCCTGCCCTGTCTTTTGTGGAATACTTTATTTTTCTGTTGCAAAGGGTCAATAATGAAGTACTGAGTGTTCTTAGTAAGTCGTGATGTTGATGACATTTGAAATCTGTTTCTTTTTCACTTATTGAAAGAAAATGTCAGTAGAAAATGGATAGAGAGGCAAGTCACATCATGTTATGGAAATTTATTTTTCATGTGGACCTGTTTGTGCGATCTCAACATGCCCATTTGCAAAAGTGTTTCTGGGGTTAATGCCAGAAATGTTGTGGGATTGTATCTGGCCATATAAACTGTTTGCAGCCTATTCTTATACTATAGTACAGTATAGACTAGTCTAGTTTGTGTTTTGAGGTTTTCCTTGTCATTTTAGTCTTCCACTCATTAATATTTCAATTTTCTAGACTTTGGGGATCTTAGAAAAATGAATTGAATAGAGAAATCACAGGAACATAGGATCTGAGAATTGAAAAGGACCTCAGAGGCCATTTACTCCAACCTGTAATCTGATAAAACTCCTCCCTATGACATCCCCCCCTCCCCCCACTTATCCAGCTTAAAGACTTACAGTAAAGGGGAACAGAGATAGCTCATTTTGCTTTTGGATAACTCTAATTTTAAAGAAGTTTTTCATTAAATAAAACCTAGTTTTTCCTCTTTTTAACTTCTACTCAATAGTATTAGTTCTGACAACCAGGGTCAATGAGGACAAGTTTATTCTCTTTCCAATGTGACAGCCCTTCAGATATTTAAAGGGTGCCATTATGCCCTCCTCCCCCTAAATCTTCCCTTCTCCAGGCTAAATATTCCCTTAAATGGCATAATATTAAAGTCTTTCAATATCTCCCATTCTGGTGAGTACAAAGTATTATGTTTCATCCTAGTATGTTGTGTTTTAATAGTAACTTTCTCCCAATGGCTCCCAGGGTACTTTGTAGATTCCCAAGTGGTTACATTTGTTCTTAGAATGTTGGAGAAAAGCAGGCTTACACCCATTATTTTAATCTCCCATTTTGTTAAGTAAGCAAGTTGAAGCATAATTTGGCTTCCTTTCTCCTTTTCTAAGTATGAGTTGTAGGTACTATTTAAACCTAGGTGTTCTTGACTGAGACCAGCCTTTCTATCCATTGTGACATGCTACCAATAATATTATGTCCATTTTACAGATGAGGAAATTGAAGTTTAGAGAGTTAAAGTAGTATTAATACTAAAATTGGGATTTGAACCTAAGTCATGAATAAGTAATTTTGCATCTCTGAGCTCCAGTTGCCTCGTTCAATAATACTTGTGATACTTATCTCACTAGATCATTCTGGGTCAAACAAGCATTTCACAGATCTTCATGCCATACTACCAATATGAAATAAAATGTAAGTTAGTCAACAAACATTTATTAAGCATCTGCTGGTCCCAAGCTCTGTGCTAAGCCCTGGGGAATAAAAAGAAAGGTAAAAGACTGTGTCTGCCTTCAAAGAGCTTACGGTATAATGATCACATAGGTGATTGGTATTGGAACAGTGATACAAGCCCAGGTCTTGACTTCAAGTCCATCTAATTTTTTAAAAAAATATCATGCTTCCTTTAGGTGTGTCCTGACGTGTTTATTATGTCCTTTCCTTAAAAACAAACCAAAAAACTATACAGCAGTAGTCCATTGACCACTCTTCCAAATTAAAAGTCTTATTAGTTTTATAAGGGTTTATCTATTCATGCATCTGCTTTATTCTTTAGCTTCTCATAGACTAGTTCTTCTCCTCAGTTCAAATGAGTTTGCATGTTGTTTCTACATGTTTGCTCTTCTATTATTTAATCTCTGTGCTTTCCTTAACTTTGTCATACCTAGAACAGCTTTTTTTCACTCCATTAAGTTTAGTTTACCTTTAAGTATAAATTTCCCAGTGGTTACTCATCTCATTGTGAATTACAAGATCAGAGTATGTTTTGTAAAGAATCATAGGTTTAGATTGTAGTAGATTCTTTGGTGGAATCCTAACTTCCAACAATCACCTGTAAAAAGACACAGTCTTCACAAAGTGATGCTAAAGATTAAAAAGGGGTTGTCGTTCTGGCTCTTTACCAAGAATACCTTTATTTTTATATAAATAATGACATGCATCTATACTTTTAACTAGATGAATTGTGGGATAAGTGAAATTGCTTTCTATTTCTCTCTACTACTACATTAAGATAGAGGATCCCCAACATTTTACATAAGAGGGACTACTTTTTTTATTTCTCCAAGTCTTGAGAACACTAGGTTGTGAAGGACTAAGAATGTAAACTAATGAGAGTTTCTGGGGTTAATTTTCCAAAGATCAAGCCTGGGGAGTGGTAGGAGTTAGCATCTGACCATGTGATCAACCATGTTATGTTGAACCTCAAGGTAGACAAAGTGGTCTTCACAGGTGAGTGCTTGAGTAGCCCTGTGTTAAGAAAGGAAGGAAACAAGCAAGTACCAGACACTATGTAAAGCATTTTACAAATATTATCTCATTTGATCCTCACAATAACACTGTAGATAGGTGCTATTATTATCCTTGTTTTATACTTGCCCAAGGTCACACAGCTAGTATCTGAGGCTGGATTTGATTTCAGGTCTTCCTGACTTCAGACTCAGTGTTCTATCCACTGTGTCACCTAGATGCCTTCTAGGACTGTCTCTACTTTTTTTTTTATTATTATTACTAGCTGTGTGACCTTAAACAAGTTACTTTGCCTTGGTGGATGGACCTCTGTCTTTGAATGTTGATTAAGGGGGTTGAACTCAATGATCTCTACTGTTCCTTCCAGCTCTGACATTCTCTAACACTGTGATGACCTGTTAATAATAATGATGATAATAGCTAGCATTTATATAGCGCCTACTATGTACCAGGCACTATGCTAAGCACTTTTACAAATATTGTCTCATTTTATCCTGTTATTATTAGCCCCATTTTACAGTTAAAAAACTAGACAGAGAGATGTTAAGTGACTTGTCCGAGGTAAGTATCAGCTGTGCCCAGCTAGTAAGTATCTGAGGCGCGATTTGAATTCAGATCTTCCTGACTCCAGGTTCAGTGTTCTATTTCCTATACCACTTAGCTTCTTCCTCCAGCTGTTAGATATCTTTATTTGTATGCGTTGTCTGGCAAACCTGATTTGTGCTAGTAAATGACATTTTTCCTTTAACATAGTCAAAGATGGAGTAGATAAGAGTTCAATTCTAATAGACGTTTATTCATGTTAAGCTAGAAGCAGAGAAACGCTGATGATATGTAATATATACAGATTGAATATTCTGCCTGCTGCATTGTATTTGGATAATTGCTACATGAAACAAACATCTAAACTGCATTAGAAATTGGAAGATGAAACTTCAAATCCTCATGTAAAAAAAATCCAACAATTAGAGTTATTTAAACAATTATTTAAGTAACTACTGTTTCTAAAACACCATACTAGGTACTGAGGGAAAATACATATATATGTAAGATAAAACATGATCATTGCTTCAAAGAAGAGATCTTTAAACTTTTTTGTTATGGACCTCTTTGGCAGTCTGGTTAAGCCTATGAATTCCTTCTCAGAATACTTTTTCAATACATCGGATGACAAAGGAAGCCAATTACATTTAAATACAATTGTCGTTTAAGAAAAAGTAAACTTCACAGATCCATTTAAGATCTCTTGCTCTAAACTGCAGTGGAAAGAACACTTACACCAACTAGTATAAAATAGAATTTGATAGGGCATAAAGGATGTACAAAGGAAGTACTATATGAAGTGTATAATGGGAATAGAATGTAAGCACCTTGAAGGCAGGGATAATCTTGCTTTTCCACTTGTCTACTCAGTATTAATACAGTCTCTGGAACACAGTACGTGTTTCATAAATCATTAATAATTTTGGAGAAGAGCGAAGACTTCTGGGAAGTGGTAATATTTGACCTAATTTTTGAAAGATTATTATTATTTTAACATGAGAATATAGGATTTGCTACAAAAGTAGAAGGACAACCTAGGTAAAGGAAAAAGTATGAGAAAAGGTATGGATTTGGCAAAGTATATATTTGGAGGAAAGCAAGTAGTTTAATTTGGTTGGAAGAAAGAGATGGTTATATTTAGCAATTTTGAGAATTAATGTTGTTTGGGCTTTGTGTCAACCCAATGCCAATTAAAAAATGGTCCATGGACTCTAATCCATCATCATCAATGATGTTTCATAGGACAATATTTATTTCATAAGAAAAATATATTGTGCACAGAGAGAATTATCTACAGGACCTCAACATCAATAGAGAATCTCTTTTCCATCACATCCTCCACAATACTGGTGGATACCTTGGCGACAATACATCTTCCAATTTTATGCTTTGCTTTGACAATTGTTTAACAGTTATCTGCAGCTAGACCTCTGGTGCAACAGATTTATTGCTGGGATTACAGAAGTCATCTAGTCCAACTTCCTCATTCGATGGATGAGGAAATTAATATTCAGAGAAGTAAAATGTCTCAACTAAGTCCACATGGGTTGTAAATAACAGACTAAGGATTCCAACCCAAATCATCTGCCTCCTTCCCTAGCTTTCTTTTCACCAGATCTCTGAGATCCCTTCCAGTTCTACCATTTTATGAGTCTATATTTCCTACAAATTGGGATTCTATCCTTTTTTGTGTCAACACATTTATTGAATACCCATAAAATATGATGTAAGCTCCTTGCAGGTGGAGGCTATCTCACTTTTGTATTTATGTCTCTACTATATAATATAAATGTACCTGCTAGAAAGTAGGTAGTTAATACATGTCTGTAGATTGATTCATTATGGTTTCCTATATATTGGATGCAAGAAATCACAAAATACCTGTGTAATAGAATCCTGCTCTGATAAGATCTCTCTAAGGTCCTTTCTAGCCCTATAAATCTATAATTTTGTTTCCTCCAAATAGGGACACCAAACTACGAACACATATTTTTGAGTGTCCGTAGAGTAGAATGCATATAGCTTAGGGAAAAGAGCTGTCTCTCTTTGGATTTATTTCTTTAGCACAATACGCAGGGTCACAATGACTTGGGATACAAGTCACCTAATATCTATGTACCTCAAACAACTGCCTTGGATGTATCTATTAAGTAAAAAGCAGGTCAAGAATTGTGCTTATGTAGGAAGTTTTTATATGGGTACTGCCAGATAACTAAATCACATATTCTTTAAGTATTTACAATACAGTACCTGTTAACTTACATGCTGTTTCAATTTAATTTTTGAAGTATTTTCTAACCATTTTTTTACTTTTATACTTTTTAAACCAAGAAATTGTAGAAATTTCTTTAATTTTAATATCTGTTGTGCATATTTTTTAAAAAAAATCTCAGTTCCTTGTAATGATCTGAATCAAAATATCCTTCCTTAAGAAAAGAGAAACATGGAATCAAAAGATAAAGAAACTGGGAGCTGAATTTTTATAGGGATTTGATTTTTTAATGTGTCAAGGTAGAGAAAGATGATGCCTATCCTTTCAGGCATATCATATTACCATTTCTTATGTATTTTATTTCTAGTGAAATTGACCTGATGTTTTTCCCTGTACATGTAATGTCTTCTCTTTCCTTTTATGCTCAAACTGTTCCCCATTCTTGTAATGCTTTTCTTTCTCATTTCTTCTTCTTAGAATCTATATATTCCTAAAAAGGCTCAACTCAGATATCAATCTCTATTCAAGGTATTTCCTCATTCCTGCCTCTGCCCTTGGTTGTTACCCTCCAAATTACCTTTTATTTTTGGCATCTTTGTACATTTTTTACCATATGCTCTCCGGTAGAATTGTGTTTGTCCTTCATTTTCAAATAGGACCATGGCATCAGGGAAATGATGATATGACTTGCAGTTGACTTTGATTTGAGTGAGGGAGCAGTGAATAGGCCTCTTTTGGAAGTTAGTCAAAGGATGGCTCCTTTAATTAGAAAAAATAAAATCAAGCTAGAGGTGGGGAAGACCTTCAGGCTTGCTGCTCCAAAGAGAAATGGTTGGGCAGGGACCTATTGTGGTCCAATCTATTAGCTTCAGAGTGAACTGACTTGAAGGTTTTGTGAAAGAAAGAAAGAAAGACAGAAAGAAAGAAAGAAAGAGAGAGAGAGAGAGAAAGAGAAAGAAAGAAAGGAGGGAGGGAGGAAGGAAGGAAGAAAGAAAGAAGGAGGGAGGGAGAGAGGGAGACAGAGAGAGGGAGGGAGGAAGGAAGGAAGGCAGCAGGACTGGTATTTTTGTGTCTGCCTGTGTGTGTGTGTGTGTGTGTGTGTGTGTGTGTGTGTGTGTGTGTGTGTGTGTGTAGGTGTATGTTTGCTTTTTGTATCTCCAGTGTCTATTGAAATGCCTTGAATATAGTATAAATGCTTGTTGAATTGAATGGAATATGCCTTCAAGCATTCAAGGTCACAATGAAAACATGGACATTAGAAGAATCCCAGAAAACGTTAACATTTAGGCAAAGGGGAAAAATTTAAAGTAATGTAGAATTTATTTATATGTACACTAGAAACCTGAACCCCAGGATTTAGGAAGTAAAGATAATTCAGAAGGAACCTTAAGACGTGGAAATCCAAGAACATCAGCTACTGTTTATAGCATTTTTGCAACTATAGATGATCTTCTGTTAGGCGTTGATTTTAATTGGACTCCTCTGGGTCACAGTTCTGTTAGCCTATTATTTTAGTTGAAAGTTGAAAGCCATCTTTACTTTTGGAATAGAAATAAACTTTAGGAAGTCTGTTGGCATACATATTTATTTTAAAATGTACAGATATTTTATTTTTAAGAACTAAAAAACCCCCGAAAAACCTGTGAGGATATTTAGCAAAAATCTGACACCAAGAAGATGTCTTCTCAAATCATTGAGGCCTAGAAAGTGTATCTGTTGATAACAATACTCACATAATTACAACCACAGGAGGTAATTTGTAGTCAGATTTTAGTTTTTCTTTTGGTTACTGGAGATCTAGATATGTTTGGCTTCTTGGGGAACTCTAATAGACTATATAGATTTTGTATTCAAACAAGACATCTGGAAATGAAAAATAAAGTGTTCTGGTTCATTAGTTATGTTATTAAAATTTATAGCTATATATTCCTTCATCCTTCACTTCTTGTAGCAGAGTCCTACTCTAAATCCCACCAAGAAATGTAATATATCTCTTTGATTCTTCCTTCTCCTTCTGTCTTCTCTGCTCTCTTCTTTTTTTCTTTTATTCAATTTTTTTCCATTCAGCATATTTTATTGAAAATATTACCCCTAAATTTAACAAAGGTCCAACACATTGTGTAATTTTCAAAATTATTGCATTCTTTTATTTTGACCATTCTGATGATGTATTTGTATGTCTACATATTCATTAAATGAAAATAAATTATTAAAGATATAAAAACTACAATAGCTGCCACCATGAAGGTGGCTAAATCTATGTTCTCTTTTCTTGTCCACACTAGAGGAGCATAATCATAACACCTAGTGGGCCAGCTCAGAGGTGGGGCTATTTCCTCTAGATCCTCCTGCTGCATCCCTCCCTTTGAACAAAAGAGATAAAGTTTAGGTATGACTTAATAGGTATAGAGAAGTCTTTTCACCTCTCAGGTCAGAATTTTAGGGTCCTAGTGTGGACAGCCTAGGAAATACAAAACTACTTAAGGACATTGCCCCCTCCCCCATTTGCACTCTGATCTTGAATAATGGCATAATTGCTGACAAGGGAAAAACTAATTTATAAAAAGAAAATTGGTTGTCAAAGTGAGATAGCAAAATAGGAAATTGTTCTTTTTTTTAGCTCTGCCCAGACTGATGGATGGAGGAAAGAAAAGGGAAAAAAGAGATTTTCCGAACTTTGTGAGAAATCATAGCCAAGGGAGAGAAAGTTCACTATCACTTAAGCTATTCTTCCAATTGATTTGCTGTAGTCCTACCCACCTGCTTATGGATGATGACATGGGCCATCCCAGGGAAAGTTGACTTGCTTGTCACTTCATGATCAGCCATCTCATCTCAGTGACCAAGGTTCCTGTTTTTCTACTTGCCACACTGCTTTCCCAGACCTAGCTCACCTTCCATTGGTTAGACAGTCAACAAGCATTTATTTAACACTTGCTATGTGTCAGGTACTGTACTAAGTGTTGGGAATGAAAAGAAAAGCAAAAAAATAAAAAACCCCATGAGTATCTAAGATTTCATATCTCCAAACCTGAAGTGATGTTTCCTTCCTTTTCCTCAGGGTTAAATTGTGTATATGTGTGTATATGTATATGTATGTATGTGCATACTTGTGTGTAAAGGGAGGGGGAAGACAATATTTCCTAAGAAACCCAGGTATCATAGTTCACAACACTTGGCCATTGAGATATTCAGTAAGCTGTTGCACAAACTGATCATTTAAAAATGACAATAACTGAAAATTTACTAGAAATTAATGCTTTCCAAAGGGCATTTGATTTGCAAGAAATTTGACTATGCCTAGGTCTGGAACTTTTGAATTGTTCTTTGATTGTTGCTGCTATCTAAATAATATAAAAATAAATAAGTAGAGGCTTTATTGTTTTTCATGTGTAATCTATTGATTCTTGGCAATAAAGATAATCATGTTCTTTAAGTTAACCAACCAGCCTTATGCTTTTTTAAGGCTGTTCACATCTTACCACTTCTAGAAGCATGTGTTTGTTTTGCCCTTCTCACTTAATTAAAGTTGTGATTAATTAAAAGCAGTGATGAATGTGACATCTTCTGTCATCTAACCCAAAAGATTTTTTTTTTAAACCCTCAAGGTGAAATGCCATAATGAAAACAGTTTTATTTTCTGTTTCACCATTCATGGCACTGAGTAACATAATTATGTCATAGAATGAGCCCTGGACCATAGAAATCTGAAAACCTGAGTTCTGGTCCCAAAGGTACCACTTAATATCTGCACGTCCCCAAGGAAAGTCATTTGACTTCTTCATGTTTCAGTTTACTGTGGGTAAAGTGGAAATAATATTATGGACCTTGACTTCCTCATATGGTTATTGTAGAGTTGTGATAAGATAGTGCACAAGTGCTTTGTAAAGTCCTGTACATATGTAGGTGGTACCACCATGATTACTGATGGTGATAACAAAAGGTTGTGCAATATTTTTGCCCACTACTTTTGTTGTTCATTCATTTTCGGTTGTGTCTGACTCTTCATGACCCTATTTAGAGTTTTCTTGGCAAAGATACAGGAGCAGTTTGTGATTTCCTTCTGTAGCGCATTTTACAGATAAGGAAGCTGAGGCACATAGAGTTAAGTGACTTGCCCAGGGCCACACAGTTAGTTTGAGTCTGAGGCCAGATTTGGACTCAGGAAGATTCGTTTTCCTAACTCCCAGCCCAACACTCTATCCACTTTGCCACCTACCATGCTTAATTAATCCTTGGAGAATCCATTATCTTGTAATGGTATGGAATAGTTAGGGAATATATCTATTTAAATCTGCTAGGGAAAGTTACATATGTATTGAAGACACTATTCCTCTTGATCTGCTTTTTGGAATACTAGATTTACAGTCATGTATCTGCCCACCCATGGAATCTATTCTATCATGTTTGAAAGGCCTTAGTTTGTGGTGTGATTTGCTCAGTGTTCCCCCTGGGAAGAGGGGGCATCATGTGGGAAAAGATGAATGCCTTAGTATGGTGAAATCTACATCAAGTTAGCTTTCTTACAATGAATTAATAAAGCCTTGGGAATTGCTTCTGTGTTTGTTCTTGCTGTTGCCTTTAATTTCGATTTTTAAAATGCATCTAAGCTGTATCCTTCCAGATCTGATCTAGAATGCACAGTCATGTCCAACTTAACATTTGCCACTTCTTCTTTTTGGCAGGATGACGAAGTGGTTTTGCAATGTACTGCGACTATCCACAAAGAACAGCAGAAACTATGTTTGGCAGCTGAAGGATTTGGCAACAGGCTCTGTTTCTTGGAGTCTACTTCCAATTCTAAGGTAGGCAGAATGAATTTGGCTTCATTTGAACAATGAAGTTTACTGACTCTGGTAATTTCTGTCACTTACCAACTTTCTCCCCCTCAGATCTCACAAAGCACTGGTTTTGCAACCCTCTCATGTGCTTATCATTTAATACTGTGCATTAAGGCTATCTGTGTCTGTCTGGTTTTTTCCTTTTATACTTATGTAAGGTCCATAACCACATGGAACAATGCCTTCCTTTGTGTCACCCAGGATTCTTCTGTGCAGTTACATTAAACTCTAGTGAGTTAATTATCAGCACTTCATTCCCTATAGAAATAGCAAATAAAATTGACCAAGAGGAGGAAAAAATCATCAATTTCTCTAGAAGAACAGGTTAAGTAAAATAGTATGCAGTAATTTTAATAAGAATAAAAACATAGTTTTAGTATTTTAATACTTTGTTAAATATATAACAAGATGTAAGCATATACAGTTAAAAAAAGAATTATATTCTTCTCTGAACATGAAAATTATAGAGCTTTTTTGTAAATCCACTTAGCATCCTAGATCAATCATCTGAAAGGACCTTAAAGGTTATCTACTTCATCTTCTCATTTTATAGATGAGGAAACAGACTTTGGGAGAGTAAATAATTTTTCCAAGGTCACACACATAGTAAGCATCTAAAGTGGTCTTCAAACTCAGGTCCTCTGATTTTAGAGCTAATGTCCTTTCCACTATACCAAGATGCCATTTTTCATCTGTTTTTCCCATTTTTATTTTGTAATTATCAAGTATGAAGGCATTTGGCCCTTTATATCACTCAGGAGGCAATGTTTATTAATTTTCTGCTAGTGATAGGCTTCTTTACCACCTGTTGTTTTTCAACATATGGTCATATGATAGAGGAGCTGGCTTTAATTACTGTACAAAAATTGTAGGTAGCCTGGAGATCAGTTGTATAGATAAGTTGTCAGCAACCTAGACAACAAAGTAAGACTAGATATCATATTTTAAATTGGCCAACTATGACTCATTCCTAGTCGCTAAGCCCACATTTCCAGTGGGTGATAATGCCCTAGTTACTGGCAATTTATAGCTCTATTTATGATTGTCTTGTGATCTTTTGTGCTAAAAAACTACATTCTGACAAAGCTTGGGATACCAATTATCAAAAATAGAATACAAAAGTAATTACAGTACAGCAGCACAGATCCAGTTTGTTCTGATTCCTTAGTCCTTTAATAATAAATAATAATATAAGAACCCATGAGTAAATTATGATAACAACCAAAAGCAGTTAGAGATAATGTGGTTATAAGGGATAGAGCACTGGATTAGGAATCAGGAGGCCTGGATTCTGGTCCTGTTTCTGCCTCTAAAAGCTTGGGTAAGATGGTTAGTCATTCTAGGCCTAAATTTCCTTATTTGTAAAATTTGAGAGTTGGGATTAAGTAATGTTTCTAAGGTCTCCTCAAGCTCCCATAAATAAATATTCCATTATTCTTTGTTGTTTGGCAGTTGCTATAAAGGGGGGGAGGGAGTTTAGTTCAGTACAACATTGAAATGAAACAATGTCAATGGTTACAATATACAAACTTGAGTGCCAATATTCTCCCATAGATACTTTGGCTTTGGATTGCCCTTGGTAGAAAATTAAGTTACCTAATTTTTTTGTACTTAGATTATCTTGCATTTATTATATAGATAGGAAGAGTAGAATGATTGTTGGCAATAAGTGCTCAGCTACTGAATGCTATGAATATGTACAGATACATATGTGTGTGTATTAATGGAAATCATGCCAGAAACGTTTTAAGTTTCAGAATCTTTTAATCTAATATATGACTTGCCTTTCTGGAATAACCGTGTTCCATGGCTTTATGATATTTGTTAGAACTGATCTAGACCTTCTGTCTGTGGGAGACTTGTTTACAATTTCTGCATTGAGTTGCCTGAAGAAAATGTATGCGTTTCAATTTAAGGATATGTTGTCAGTCTGAAAATCCATAAATTTCTGTTTAGTATGTATTCTATTTATTTCAATTATAATAAAGAAATTGACCTTTTGCTATTAGGAGAAGTGCTAATTGAAAACTATTTCCTTTGAATTAGAAATTCCACCTGTTAGTGTTAAAAGTATAGGGGTTAAACCATAATTTAAATATTTCTCTTGAATCCCAGATTTTCTTTTGAATAGGGACTTTTTAAAAAATAGGAAATAGTTCTGAAAATACTAAATGTTCACTCTTGGCTTTAACATATATTTTATATATAACCTATAATGTGTATATATATATATATATGTATGTATATATATATATATATATATATATATATGGTAATAATTTTCCTCCCACTTAGACCTCACATAGCACTTTGCTTTTACTACTCTTTTATACACCAACCACATACCAGCTTTATTAGTTATTTCAGTATGTGCCAAATGCTCTTATTACTCTATAAGTTCCATGCTCTATTCAAATGTCATCTTCCTTAGCACTTAGCAGAAAGCTCTATACAGATCAGTATGTGAAAAAATTGTTCAATTTAATTAAGCTGAATTTTTCCTTGGCTATATTTCTTTTCTTCTCCAATTTTGTAAAGAACTATTTTTTTCTCTTTTTGCTATGTCTTCTCTAGTGGACTGTTTGCTCATTACAGTTATCTGTTGTTTGTCAATAGCAGTTTTGAATCTCTGAAAGCTTGGTGTGCAGAGCTAAAAAATTTCAGTTATTTATTATAATATCACTGATTTTTTAAATCCCACTAACTTTGATAGAATGGTACCTAGCTGCAGTGTTCTAAAAGCCCAGAAGATGGAGATGCTTATCCATTAAAGCAGATCATTTCTGCTTCAGTTTTGGTTCTGGGACAGGGGAACTACTGGTTTTCCTGGTACAGTTAGAATAAATCACAATTTCATATTGGAAATGTTTCCCCTGTGTTTTTCTTTGTAGAAATTTTGAGTAGACCTAAGCAGCGTGTTGGTGGGACATTTCTTGGTGTACTTGGTACTATCCTGAAGGAGTAGTGTTTTACTTTTTACTGTAGACATGAAAATAAATTGAAGAATTCTACCTGACTAATAACTAAATTGGCATAGTTATTAGGTTGGAGAAGAAAATGCAAACCACTTCAGTATCTTTTAAAAATAAAAAAAAAAAACAAAATAGGGTCATGAAGAATTGGGCATGACTGAAATGACTGAAGAACAAATAGTTATTAGATATTAAGTAGCCTGAAGACCATTTCTATAGTAAGCAGTTTTAATTACCTTTTTTTAGGTAAGGAAGAATATTATCTCAATATATCTATTTATCAGTTTAAGAATTCTGATAAACTAAACTAGAAAGTGGAATAGCTTTTTTGCCACCATTAACATTTTCATTCCTAAGGTGTATACAAGTAATAATTTGTCCTGTTTGGTGTATGCTTTTTCAAGTAAGATTGGTTGGGTTTTATTTTTTGAAGTTTTTTGTTTGTTTTTTGCTTTTTGGAGGGGGGAAGGCAGGACAATTGGGGTTAAGTGACTTGTCCAAGGTCATAGTGCTAGTAAGTGTTAAGTGTCTGAGGCTGGATTTGAACTCAAATCCTCCTGACTCCAGGGGTGGTTCTGTATTCACTGAGCCACCTAGCCACCCCTCAAGTAAGATTGTTGTTCTTGTACAATTGGCTCCTGGTGGACATAAATTGAAACAATATTTATAAAGCACTTTACAAATATTAAAGTGATGCATTATTGCTATTATTATTACATAGAGGTGAACAAAATAGTTAGTGGAAAACATTTCTTTATGTTCATTAATCCAATTGCTTCACATGGTCTTATGCTGTTTTTAGAAGATTCATTCTAAAGGGAGCAGACTGCTACTACTTCTAGCTCCCCATTATAGGATATTTGAAATTATGCTTCGGACTTTCATAGTTGCCAGTTTCCCTTTCTGTCAGAACAATAGTAAAGTACAATTCCCCATCCTTTCTTTCTTTAAACTTTTCATTTCCTTAATCATTTTTGGAGAAAGGGAAAAAAGGTGCAAATAGATGTGATAGCCTCTAAATAATGATTGAATATTTTAGGCACCTGCCATGGATCCCTTAAAGAAGCAATTTACTCTTGGTGTCCAATTATAATCAATTAGGCATGTGATGCAAAATAATCAATCAGCCTGATTTTTAATAAATATTCATGTACATTTACATAGATATCAGAGAAGTATTTTAATCAACCCAAACTGACAAAGTGAGTTGTGAACTGATGAAAAAAGTGAGGTAGCATTTGATTAAGCTTTGATCATGATGCAAAACTACTCTTTTGTGACAGCTTCTGGCATGGGTGTTTAGTCTAAAGATTTCATTAGCTTCCAGCCTCTGTCCATCTCACTTTGCAGATTCAGGAGAAGCAGCTTTCTTCAACAATCAGCAAATAAATGTCATTACATATGGGAATCCTGTTTCAGTGGAACTAGAGGTTCTTGCCTATCCACTGTAATTACCTCTACAAAGAGACAGAATCTTGTTTTCAATTCCTTCACCAAAATGTCACTGCTGCTGCTCAGGTTGTTTGCTAGGACTGATTCAAAAAGTCCAATCTTTTATTCCTTGTGTGGATTAATGCTTCTTTAACAGAGAAAGAAAAGTGAAGGGATTGAATTAGGTGATCTCTAATGGTCCGTTCCTGCTTTATGTTCTATGACTCTTAAGACTGGTCTATATCTAACCTATTCAAACTGAAAGAGGAGACCTTAGTTTGTTAGTTTGAAAAGGCTCTCAGATAGGAGAGTGAACCTATTAACTAAAAGAGTAAGGAGAATAGTAAGTTTTTAGTCAGTTCCCTCTCCTTTGGTGTCATTTCCCCAAGTTTATTGGGAAATCACGATGGTACATTATATAGTAATCTTTCATTTTTACTGACATCATCTGAGGGTATTTATTTTTCACTCTCATAAATGTATTGTTGATTATTAATGATGTATAGTCATTGTGATGACCAGGATGAACTCTTCTCATTCAGGGGAAACATTTTAGATAATAAGAAAGTTAGTACAAGAGTAATTGCTGGCAGTTAGAAGAAACAGCCATTTAAAATTGAAATACTGTGCATAACAAACACTTATTCAATTACAGTTTGACTTGAGCAAGCATTTATAAAGTACCTGTTGTGTCCAAATTGTGAACTAGGTGTTAGTGGCAGATGTAAGGTTTAAGTCACAGTGCTTCCTTCATGTCTTATAGTTCAATATGATTTTAAAACATTTACAGATAATTATAATACATAATAATACATGAGAAATAGAACAATGAAATTTTCTTTCATTTTTCAGCTCACTTCAGGCATGCCCCACAAATGTTTTGCAAATTTAAGTATGCCTTAAGGAGAGCTTTAATAAATGATATTAACCCATAAAATCATGTTGGTGTTTCTATACTGACAATATAGTATGTGAATTAAAGAAAAATAACTATTGCAAATTAATATATTGTTATTATCAATTTAGTGTCAATGGAAGGAGAAAGAAAGGAGGTAGTGACAGAGAAAGAGCCTGACTTTTCAGCATTTATTCTGGTGTTTGCTTAGGGACACTTGTGCTATAGTTACATAATTATTATTTTTTCTTTTTCGTGTTATTCAAGAGAAAGTCAGGCAATTGATGGCTATGCAGGAAAGGACATTAATTTTATTGTAATTCTTTGTGAATATTTAATCTGTTTTTTATAACTGAATCACAAGTAAAGTAGAATTCTGGTGTAAAAGGGTAGTTAAAAGTAAAGCTCTAGATACTTAATACTTAAATACTTAAATGTTGCATTTGGACAAAAAAAGAGCAGTGTTATATCATAATAAGAAAGAAGAATGGTTATGAATAAGACAGTGAAATAATTTCCCAAAAATAATTCTTCTTTGGTGTCGGCATGATTATTTTAGCTGATGCCAAAATATAAAACAAAAATAAAATGCAGAAGATGGTTGTAGAAAAGAGTGTTGTATAACTGCTAATACCACCTAGTGTATTAGACAGTGTAATCAGAGATGGGGAAATCAAGGAATGATGCAGAATTCAAAGTGAGAGGTGAAAATTAATTTCTCTTAAAAATATAAAAGTGTTAAAATATTTTAGGAAGTATCTCAGTGGACTTTGAGGAGCTAAAATTCTTTCTGAAAATCATTTAAAGAATTCTAATAGTATATCTAGAATACAGAAAATAAGAATTATATTATTAAAATTCTCTAATTAAAATAATATTTTAAAAATTAAATAAAATTGAAATATGTCTATCCTGCCCCAACCTCTCTGTTGATCTCTAATCTCACATTCCAATCGCCTTTCAGACATTGAATTCAAACTCTAAATGGATGTCCAATAGATATTTTGAACTCAGCATGTCCCAAACCGAACTCATCATCTTTCCCCCTAAACCTTTCCTTTGCCAGCTTTCCTTATAGTTTGCAACCTAAATATAACCCTAACTCCTCACTATCTCACATTCCTATATCCAAGTTGTTGCCAAAACCTGTCAATCTCACCTTTGCAACTTCTCTCTGAGATGTTCTTCCCCTTCTTCCCCCACTCCCAATCTTCTTTCCTCTCATACTGCCACTATTTTGGAACAAGCAATCATCACCTCATGCTTGGACCCATAGCTGGTGGATCTGCCACCTCTAGTCTCTTCCCACTCCAATCCATCCTCCATTCAATTGCCAAAGTGATTTTCCTAAAGCTCAAGTCCAACCATGTCACCTGTCTACTCAATAAACTCCAATGTCTCCCTATCATCTTCAGGATCAAATATAAAATTCTCTGTTGTAAAGCCCTTCACAACCTAGCACTCCTTCACCCCTATCTTTCTTATCTTCTTATACTTTGCTCCCATATACTCTTCCATCCAGTGACACTACCATTCCATGAACAAGACACTCCATCTCTTGGATCCAGGCATTTTCTCTGGCTCTCCCCTATACCTGGAATACTCTCCCTTATCTCTGTTTGCTAGCTTCTCTGGCTTCCAAATCCCAACTAACATCCTATCTTCTCCAGGAAGACTTTCCCACCCTCTCTTATTTTTTGTACCTTCCCTCTATTATAATTTCCTATGTCTCCTGTGTCTAACTTGTTTGTACAAATTCGTTTGTTTGTTGTCTCCTTTACTAGATTATGAGCTCCTTGAGAGCAAGACCTATCTTTTGCCTCTTTTTTGTATCCCCAGTGCTTAGCACAGTGTCTGGAACATAATAGGCATTTAATAAATGTTCATTAATTGACTATTATAAAAGGAAAAATGTTCAGTTTATAACATTTCAAGTTTTATAGTTTAGTGTGTTGTATCTCTTAATGGTCAAAAATATGTATATGGTCACACTAAGCTAACAATTCTTGGCAGTCTACATCTTCAAGTGCTTGCAGATAATTAGATAATGTGACATGATTCCCTAATTGGCATGTTTAAATGAAAGAACAACAATTAAGAGTCCCTGTTGGGAGAAAAAAAAAGTTTTCTTTTTCATACTGCAGAGCTACATAATTCCTGGATGTCAAATTTAGCTAGAACTACATATTTTTGGAAGTTATACCAATTATCATGCTTGTTAATTTTTTTTATCCTTTAACCAACAAAAGAAGGTATAGCCATCATCTTTCTTCTTTAAGCAGTTAATTGCATATTGATAACTAATGCTTCTAGAGTAAATATTCATATTTAATGAATATAATAGGCTAATCTTATGTAAATGGGTGGAGGATGTTTTTCAAGGGGATCTTTAATAGTTATAGTTAATTTAATATTTTAAATAAGAAATTATATTTTGTGTGCTAACATATAATTCAAAAATTTTATTCCTTTATAGACAATTAATTTCACACATACATATATGCATATATACATATATATGCATATATGTGTTTGTGTGCACGCATGTATGTGCATGTATGATTGTAGGCAAACAATGAATAGTGAGTCACATGTTGGGGATTCCGATCACTTCAAATGACCTCAGTCAGTATTATCAAACATTTTAATAAATTTATTATACTGAAATAAATTACATGTAATATACAAAAGTTTATCTTTAAATTACTTAATTTAAATATTTTATCAGTCCTAGATTTAAGAATGTATTAAATTCTTAGTATCTTAAGTATTATGCAACATACAGTAGAAACAAGTGGCATTGTTATCCGTCAGCTAGCTTACAAGCTATTTGGGGAAAGATATATATAAAGACCCCTCAGGATGGGACTAGACAGCTTATTTTTTTATTTATTGGGATTGGGTCCCCTTATCTTGACCAGGTTGGGTGCAGTGACCTCTCATGGGCCTAATCCCAACGCTAATTGGCATGGGAGCTTTTATATGCTCCACTTTTGACTTGGACTAGTTTACCTTTCTTTAGGAAGCCTAATGGCCCTCTAGTTCCCAGGACTTATATTAGTGCTAGACTTCGTTTGGACACCCAATTGACTTTATCTCTCCTGTAGTTCAGATTTCTCACACTCAGCTGATAAGACTACAGGTATGTGCCACCCCAGCAGACAAAAAGACAGTGTACAAACCAGTTTTGGGATATGTAGCCTAGATTGTAAATAATATAGGACTTCAGAGAAAGAAAAGATCATTTTGTACTAGAGTAGTCAGGGAAAATTTCCTGGATGAGTACCACCTGAGATAAGCCTTGGAAGTAAAATGGAAGAGGGAAAATGGGAAGGGGAATCCAGATAAAAGTTTCCTGAAGGTCCTGAATCTGGAAGTCAGAAGAAAGGTTAACACCAGACACATGGATTTGAGAGCAATTTTCATAGAAGTGATAGTTTGAGCTGGACCTGAGGACCAAGGACCAGGTATCTGGGAACTTTAAGATGCTTTAAGAAGTTGAAAAGAAGACAAAGAGCCAGGAAAGGAATCAGCAGGAGTAATAGGAATTGGACCAAAAAAGTATGATGACCCTGAAGTTAAAGAAGTACATATTAAGATAGTCATTTATGTTTAACAGCAGCAAATAATTTCAAACATATACATATACACATATACACATATACATATATAATATATATTATATATTATATTTATGGAGAAATAGGAAGATTCAAAAGGATACCTTGCTTCATTTAAGAAGACAGTTGCAATTGATGATGGAATGAAGATAAGGTTTCTCAATTCTTATTTTGCTTAGGTTTTCCTTTCCTAGAAAAACAATCTTTCTACCCAGAAAGACAGAATAACAACAACAAAGACTACTAGAGATTTTAAACCTAGTTGATCTTGACAAGCCTAAGTTACCAGGCTAGAATAACTCGAATGCAGAGTGGTGAAAGAAATGATTGAAGTGATTGCTGAGTTACTGAGTCATCTTTGAAAGATTATGGAGAATAAGCAAGGTACTACAAAACCTCTGGGTACCACATTTTAGATATGGCTATCAAAAACTTAAGAGAAACAGAGAATGCTGACTAGAATGATAAAAAATCTTAAGATCACTTTACATTGAAGAAATATGGGATATTTAACATAAAGAGAAAGGGGTTGAGTATGGGAACAGGATAATTGTCTTTAAGTATTTGAAGGGCTGTGAGCTTATTCTGCTTAGCTTATAGAAGGAAAAACTAGTAATAATGCTGCTTATAGGCCATTTAACATTTAAGAAAAGTTTGTATGTGACTACAGGATAGAATGGATACTCAGTGAGGATGTGGCACTAGTTCAGGTAGACTCAGCCTGTTTTCTTTGTAGATCCAGAAACATGTGTGCTCAGTGAGATGTAATGACTAGATGATAGTAATACATCTGCTGAGTTTAAGGGACACTAATTCCTCATAGGATAACTCTTTTCATATCCTTAGGCAGGGGTGGGGAACCTCTACCCTCAAGGTCACATGTGCTCCTCTAGGTCCTCAATTGCAGTCCTTTGACTGAATCTAAACTTCACTGGAGCTGGCTCCATCCCACTTTCTTCTGACAAATCTGCTTCTGCCATGTTTCCAAAAAGATCTTAGAATGTCTTCATATTGATCTAAAAATATGAGAAAGACTATTTATTTCCTATTTTTTCTTCTCCATTCTTCCTTACACTTAATAAATTATCTAGCTCTTGTTCAGGCTTTTATTACTCCATCTACAGACTATTATAGTAGTCATCTAACCAGAATTCCTGCCTTTATCCTCTACGTTCCCCTTCTTAATTGAAGTGCCATCATAGGATTTCTAATGTGGAAATCTAACCATGTCTTGCTCCCTTCCTTGGAACATTTAGTGACTTACATTGCCTACAGGATAAGATAGTGCAGTATAGGAGAGTTCAGACGAAAAGCAGTAATCACCCAAGAGTAGTAGTGAAGAGTGTTCTTGAATCAAAAACTATTTTACCTAGCATCTTTTCCCACTAAATGGGACAGAAGATCAGCCCAATAGCACAAAAAAGTTCTAAACAAACAACATGAAACTTTATTAGCTAAAAAATAGAGCTATTATCTCATCATCCCTTCCATTAGTATTTTTTTTGTTTTATAAAATTATTTTAACATAGGATAATTAATAATATGATCTTCATAATAAGCCAGAAAAGAATATAGGGAAAATGATATTATCCCTATTTTGTAAAGGAAGAACTTGAGGCTCCCATCCAGGAAGTGACAGTCAAGACTTGAAGAATAATAGTAGGTAGAATTTATATAGTGCTTTAAGGTTTGCCAAGCACTTCACACATTATTTCATTTAATCCTCACAATAACCTTGTGATGTAGGTGCTATTATTACCCCTATATTATAGATGGGGAAATTGAGGCTGAGAAAGGTAAAAGATTTGCCTAAGGTTGTACAACTAGCAACTGAGTCAGAATTTGAACTGAGATCATTCTGACTCCACATCCAACACTATTTCACACACATCCTCACCCAGATCATCTAATAATCCCCTGTATGCTTTTAGAATAGAAATTACAAGAAACATGAAGCTAGGAAACAAAATGTAGGCATGCAATTCAGTGATAGAGTGAACCATTTTTTTATGGGAACAAAATCTGGTTAAGGATTCTTGATGCTGTGAATGAGCTAACAACTCTGGAAATGAAGTAACTAAGGGTCATAAGTAGAAAAATTTGAGCAGTCAAAATAAAGAATAAGGAACAAATAGTCATAAATAGGGTAGACAAGGGAAGACGGTATGCAGTCATTTGTAACATGTAAGAAATTTTTAAAAATGAAAATGCGCAGAAGAAAAAAATCAAAGATAAGGTCTGATCTAAAAAAATAAGATTAAAAATAAGAAGAAATAGCTAAGCTGAAAAAAAGAGTCCTGTGATTTGGAAGGGCTGTGTGGAAATAATGGAGGCAGCTGGAATCCTAGAATTCACTTCAGTACAAACAATAAATTCAACACAACTTCAAAATGGTGAATACTGAAAAATGAAGGTTTAGTTCATGCAGCCAAACAATGACTCTTGTAGAAGTAAAAATCAGAATCCATTAATTCAGTAAGAGCCAAGATAGACTAAATGTGGGTGTTAGAGTTAAAAGAAAACCACAGTGCATTGTTATTTTTTAAGTACTTCTGATTACCAAGAAGAATAACTCCCTACAAATAATCTTAAAAGCACCTTAAATATGATAAAAAAAATAATTTGCAATGAGGTAGCAAGTTTTTTGATAGCTTGATTGAAAACAAAATTGAACAAAATAAACCAAGTTAACAATTTTTCAACATGTTTAATCACTCAGTTTAATCCTGAGCAAAAGTAGAAATTATATTCCTCTAACTTGGTGGTACTTTCACATCCTGATCATGATAGAATAGTACTATCGAACAATGTTGGGAACATGAGGCGCCCAGTAACTATTTGATACTATAGCTTTAGCTTGATACTACATTTTGAGAGGTCATTCAACATTCCTGCCAGCTAACTACATGAATACAGACACACATACATATACATTATACATGTCTCTCTATATGAGTATGTATATACACACATATACATATATATGCAGACACACACACATATTAACTGTTTTTCTAGTAACAGTCAAGATATACAATTTACTCACCCTCTCTTGCCTAGTTCACTTCACTAACAACAGTATCATTTATAAGATGATGGTTTGGAGGGGGCATTATAGGGTTATCTGAGGCAATGGAACACATTTTGGTTTTATTTTTAAATATTTTGTAAAGCTCGCTAGCCTCTATGGCAATCAGACCCAGAGTGGCCTCTTCCTTAGCACCATACTCTTACAAACTGTGCTTAATTTATCAACTTGCTTTCTTGAGGCTTCTATGAACACCAAGAAAATCCTCACAATAAATGACAAGATAATGGTAGGATGAATGCAATCAAAATGGCTTTTAATGAGGAGAATGAAACTTTTTTTTTCCTCAGAGTTCAATTTTGCTGTGACTGTAGGTGGAAATGTATGTGTGCCTATGGGTGAGAAGAAAGTAGCAGATGCATGTATAAATGTGCTCAAAACTACTTTTTCTTGATTGAAAAAAATCATACTTTTAGTCCTTAGAGTTAGCAATATCCTAAAGTTTCACATTTAATTAGACAACTTTTGAATTTTAGACATAAAATAAAGTATACATATATGTATATGTGTGCATATTATGTATATATGGAAATCTTTCTAATGTGTTATTCAATATTGTTATACATGTGTATTTCACATTGTAAATTCTTTTGTACTATGCGTTTTTCTTTTTACTCATCTTTTTCTTGGTTGTAGAATGTTGAATACTGGCAATAATGAATGTCTTTTGGAGTAGTTTTACCCCTTTAGTATCTTCCTGTTTTTATAATGGAGAGGTGAGACACGTACCTTTGACAGGAAGAAGTCAAGAAGCAGTATTTTTACTTTCTGTCAGTGGACTTGAGTGGCGGCCGAAACCTTGTACTAGGGCATGAGGTAACCTTTAATTTGTTAAATGGGATCTTTGAATAAGAAATAAGATTGTAGAGCACAATCACAATGAGTTTCTAAGTAAGGCCGGAGTGGGAGCTTTTTGAGGAGGTGAGGGGAGACGGGAGAGGAGGAAAGAGACAAAGTGACAGGGAGAGACAGAAAGAGAGTGAGAGACATGGAGAGGCACAGAGAAAGAGAGAGATGCTTCAGTTCTATTGACATAAGTCTCTCAAAGTCACAAGACAGTAATTGTTGGCTCCCTAAGCAGTGACTTACTTTGTCTTAGAATTGCTAAAAAACCAAAAAGTTTTATACTGTGACAGTTACTATTCTGCCATTGTGATTGCTTAATGTTCTCATAGGGACTTTTAGGAGAATATGTTTTACCAGCACATGTGGTGCCATTATATTGTAAACAGGTGTTTTAATTATGCAGAGGGCTCTGGATAGTAGAGCTGCTGACAAATCCATAATATGTTTTAAATTGCTATACTAGAAAGTACAAATTAAAGATTTGACCTGGAACAAGCACTTTAAAAATGTTTTGGAAAATAACTTCTTTGGGTGAGGCATGTTCTGGTATGTTCATTTGAAGAATATAGTTCAATTTATTCTCATAAGACATCCATCTATTTATTAGGCACTTTACTGTTATGAAATAGGGAAACACACACACACACACACACACACAGCTAAACTTAAGCAAAAATCTGAAGCCATGGGTTCTAATCTTGTTCCTATACTTACTAGTACATGCAATTTGGGGATGAGCACTTTTCTCCAGTTTTCTCCTCAACAGAACAGATGTAATGCATATCCTAACTTCTCAGGGCTGTTAGGAGAGTCAAATGAGATAATGTATATGACAACATCTTGAGGACTATAAAACATAACACAAGAGTAACTAACACACATAATATAACTACCATTCTGCCTATGCAAAGTGACAAAAGAGATAGGGTAGGAAAATTTCTGATTTACTTATTAAATTTCCATGAAAGAAATGATGCTTCGAGGTGATAATCCCAAATAATTCCAGGTATTAGAAATGTTAACCATGTGTCTTCTTTTCATGTAGACAGTATTTTGAAGGCAGGATTCTGACAGTCTACTTCACAGTGCTGACTCCATGACCATATGCTCTTTGTACACTCAGGTAAAATTAATTAAATTGAACAAGTGATTATTTATTCATTAAAAATGTCATGCAATTCATTATCCTTCTAGATTACCAGTTTTTTATCCAAATTGGCCTCTTTAATATACCCTGTCCCATACGCACATGTAAATATCCTATTCAAACTTGCAAAGCCATAAAGGTCAGTGGATGAAAGGTTGGAAGAGATGGAACAAGAATCTCCCTTAAAATATTCTCCCCAATAAGGTAGTTTATCCTTTGCTTTGAGACCTTTAGTCTTGGGTTGTCTATTCATCTTTTGAATAATATATTAGAAAGTTTTTCCTTATGTGAAGCCTACATTTGACTGTTTGTAACTTCTCCCTATTCTGCCTAGGCCTGCTTTCTGTGGCCACCTATACAAAATTTATTTCTCTTCTAATTAAGTTCTTTAAGAGAAGTTAAGTAGGTCACATAACTATAAGATGGCTTAGTTAGAATGTGAACTCTCCTTTTGAGTTGACTTACTATTTCTTCCTTAAATTGACTACCATATTGCTTGATAGCAAATCTTTTAAAATTTATAACTCCTAGCTTTTGGAAAATTAGCATGGATTCTGGTCAAGGATAATACTTACATTTATGAAATGTTCTACATATTTTAAAGAAGAAGTATGATAAAGTGGATAAAATCCTGGCCTTGGAATCAGGGAGACTCAGGTCTAAATCCTGACTCATACAATTACTAGTTATGTGACCGTGGTCAAGTCTCTTAACCCCTTTGGACCTCAATTTCCTCATCTGTAAAATGGAGGGGGGCAGTAAGCATAGTGGTCTATATAAGGTTCCTTATAGATCTAAATCTCTGGTTATATGAATTATATCCTTTTCTCTGTATTCTTACGATATTTTCAATTTATATGATAGACAGGTATGAAAACTTAGAGAAGAACAGTCATATCAAAAAATTAGTCTAGATTCTCTCATTGACTTAATGGGCCACCTTGGACCCTTTGTTGAAGATTAAATAAAGTGTACCATTCTGCCACATAGCTCTGTCATGAGGATTGCAGACTTCAATGACTCCCTTCTACTGTACAGCATCAAAACCTCTGGCAAACAGTATTTTTAGTATGCATAAGAATCTAAGAAGAGAAAATGACTCAATTTTTCTCTTTTGCAAGTTGCTCTTGGTTGACCATGATTTACCCTGCAATAGCCTGTCCTTTTCTGTTCACACTGGTCTGATGGGAGCAGAGGGATAATAATGACAGTGTCATAGATTTAGAGCCTGAAAGGTTTTTACAGGTTATCTACTTACTTAACTCCCTGATCTTACAGATGGGGAAACTGAGACCTATAGAGGTGAAGAGACATCTTCAAGGTCACATAAGTAGTGAGTAGCAGATATGGAGTTCGAACCTAAATCCTCTGACTCCAGTCCTAGAGTTGTTTTTGTTTTTGTTTTTACTGTACTACAAGTAGGTTGACACTGGTATGAATTAATTTCCATTATGGTCCCTCTGTCATCATATTAATGTTGGTGTCTTGACAGTGCTTCAGAATTGACACTGTTTTGCTCTCTAGGGACAGGCTGTAAGTCATGTTTTTTTAAAGGATTAGACCGACTGTCTGGTGGTCTTTGGGCCACCTTTAACTAAACTGTTACAGTTCTAGGAAAACTGCAGGGGCTTGAGTTATCTCTTCTGACAGGTATGGAAAAAAACATGAGTTAAGAACTGTAATTTATTTGGAGTCAATTAAAGCAATTCACGTCATGGCCTGGGCTGTCAATCCGAGGATTGATAACAGATGACTTTAGGGCACCAGTATACACTTCCCTAAGAATTGTTTTTTTTTTTTTGTCATTATTAATTTGTTTGTTTACTTTTAGTTTACAAGATTTAGTTCCACAGTCCCTAAGGATTGTTTTTGAGTAAGAGAAATATGATGTGAGAACTCTCTTTCAACCAATGAATCTATAGATCACAAGCATTTATTGAGCACCCTAAATCTAAAAGCTGGGCGTCCAAAAGCAAAGACAAGAATCTTTGCCTGAAAGGAGTTTATATTCTTTTGGAGGTGACAACAAAAACATTTAAAATGATCTACAAAATAAATACAAGGTAATTTTTTTGGAAGAAAGCGCTAGCAGTGGGAGGAATCAGGCGAGACCTCATGTGGAAGGTGTTGCTTGAGCTGAGCTTTGAAGAAAACAAAATTTGGAAAGGCAAAGGTGATGATTAGGTTGCATAGAAGATAGTCATGGACTTGGAGCCAGGAAGTCAAGGTCACATTCTGCTTCAGACATTCACTACCTGTATGACTTGGGCAAGTTACTTAACCTCTTTTGCTTTTTTCCTCATCAGTAAAATGAGTTACAGTTGGTGACCTCTGAGGTTCCTTCCAGTTCTAAATTGATGATCTTGTGGAGGGAATGCATTCCAAAACTGGATTGTTAAAAATCCACAGTTACTACAGCACACTACATGTAGGGCAGACGTACCTGGATATTGGGATTACTGCCAGCTACCAGAATATGCTAATGGCTCTGATGCTTTTTGTGGCCACAGCTTTTTTCTCTGATTTAACTTGTGACTGTGTTTAGTTTAAATGCTCACCCTGTAACTGTTCACTATAAAAAAAATCCCTATTAGGAACAGGAATCCTAGAAACAGAGCCCTGTTGAGCACTGAAATTTATCAGCTGTTCTACCATCTGTCTATAAGGGAGTTCATCAGTTTTTGGCAAACTAACGGATTTGTGTTCAACTGCCCAAGTGTAACAGAGAGACATATACAAAATTGAGACTCATAGCCCATACTGAAATTGAAGTAGTGAGGTTTCTGGTTAGAAATGGGTCTCTTCAAAAGAGAATGCTTATTTTTTGAGTTTTGAGCAATTATTTATACCAGTTTTTCTTGAAAAGCAATTTAATAGCATCATATTTTTCAAGTCTTCCTTTCAGAGCTACTCTACAGTGAAAGCAATTTATTATGGATCGAACAAAGCTTATTAAAACCAGACAGTAAGCAAGACAATTAAGCTAGGAAGTGTAAATCAAAATCAATGACAATATTCTTTAAAATGCTCTCTATCACTTAACTGTGCTCCAATGATTTAAAAAACTACTCTGTAGAGTAATGGAACTTTGTCAGACTGAAGAAAATGGATGTACAGTGTCTAGGTTTGAAAGTCCTGCTTAAGTTCAATATGAAAGACTGGCAAACCTGACTAAATTTGTACCAAGTCAAAGTAGAAATGGGATATTATTGCCTGTAAAGTTTAAGTATTCATTTCACAAGTTCAAATGAATAATCAAAATGTTCTACCTGGTGTTTCCAAACTATACAAATGCAAATCTTTCTTTTTTACTCATTTTTACTGGGAGAATAGTTAATCATGACTCAAATGTTGATTTATTTCCAATTTGGTATGTATTGCACAAAATGAATTTTATAGTACCCAAAGATGAGTTAGGATGAGAAGATGCAAATGCTGGGAGAGTGTTCACATAGCTGTCATTTTCTATTAGAAAAATTCTCTCCTGAATCTGGGACTTTTGTGTAAAAAAGAAAGAACAATAAACATTTCTCATAAACTTGTATTATACCCTATTAAAGAAATGCTTAAATGCTGATTAAGGGGAGGGGAACATTAGGATCTTTGCTATTAGGTTAGTTGTTTGTAGGTAAGACAACCTAATAAGGGGTCCTTTAAATTTTTCAGTAACACTGTAGTGTGGTAGTGAAATAAAGATGAAAACATAGTTCATATCTGAAAAGGTATGGAAGAGGGTGGATTTCCAGGAAATCCTTTGAGGGTTCTTTGAAGTGAATTACTGGACTTAAGTTATCTTTTGGCAGATTTACAGAAGTTTATTGTTACACTGACTTTGCAGAGGGCAGGAGAAGGTTAAGGATAGCCTGCAAAGTGCAGGGGCCAGGGACACAGCTTTTAAAGCCATAAAACTATCAGTCAAAGGTTAATTATGCTAACTAGGTGGGTAAGGGTAGAGTTAGGGAGGAGTTTGCGAGGAGTTTAGGAGTGGTCAGTGCTTAAAGGGACATGCTCTTTTTATATCAACTGTGCAGGCATATTGCCCATAATTCGCTGGGAGAAAGCCTGAGGGGGGGCTACCAGGAGGTGTGGTTTTTGCCTCCACATGTCACTAGGTTACTTTTGTTCAAGGATGAATGAGATAGGTCCAATATGGCTATTGGGAGGATAGGTTTGATGGTCCAAGTTTGGAAGCTAGACTGATTAGGGATTCAGGAGGTACCATATTGGGAGGGAATTATCTCTTCTGATAATGTTGTTCAAGGTTCTTGGGTGCAGCTGGCCACTTAGAACAAAGAAGGTCTCTAAACTAAGGGTTTGTTTATGAAATGCTTGGGTGATGTATTCATAGGTATAGCTAAACAATTAATGAACTGTTGCTAGGCAGACTGCTGGCTCAGGGAAAAGACTTTTAGGCTGGGGGTAGGGGAGAGGCAGAGTTAATGCCTTTATGGCTAGCGGAAAGTGTGACTTTTGCAACTTAATTACACAGGCTTATTACAAACTGATTTTACATACATAGGTACCTGAACACAAGTGATATTTTACAAACTGAGATTACAGGCAAAAGCATCCCAGACCCCATCAATATCCTCTAGGAACATACAAACAAATAATGCATTTAACACACAGAAATAAATATGAAACAAGACATTATGAGGGAGAGAAATGAGGGAGGGAGGGAGAGATAAGAAGAAGCAGAGGGAGAGGGACAGGGGGAAGAGAGAGAGAGAGAGAGAGAGAGAGAGAGAGAAAACATTTTATATGGAAGATCCCTTTCAGCTAGGAAGATTAGGCAAAGCTTCAGTGAGCAAAGAGCACATAAATTATGCTTTGAAAGGGATAGGGATAGTGCCTTCCTCTCAGATGGTACGCTTATCTTCTACTATGCCCCAGCTCTTGCTGATCCCCCATCTCCCTCAGTGGATGGCTCCTCCCACAATCTCCATTTAAGGAGGGTGCCCAGGTAGGTATGAATGATTCTTTCCATACTGTACTCTTGAACTTCTACCATGCTCCCAGGCTGGATACCTTTGTCTTCTGCCTCCCTTTTTTCAGTTTTCTTTTATATATTGTTTTCTCCCTTTACAATATAAGTTCCTTGGGGACAGGGATTATTTTTCATTCTACTTGTATGTATATTCCCAGTGCTTAGTGCAGTGCCTGGCATATAATAGATACTATATAAATGCTTTCCCCCCTTTTTTGTCTTCTCATTCTGTACAATTCTTGTTCGTGCTATCCCATAAATCCTCTACAAAGGATCTGCCTAACATGTGGGCCGTGGCCAGTTGTCTTGACTCTTGTCTTGCTACTGGACTCCAATGACTCTGGAGGAGAGGAAAGAGTGAGGCTGATGACTGTGTAGCTCTTAAACCCAATTCATTGGTGAGTCAAGATATCACCCTTGTGATGTCACTGGTCCTCTTTGAGAATGAAGGACAAAGAATAACAACAGCCTAACATGCAGGGAGTCTTCCTCTATATCACTGCAAGGGTATTACAGTGGAACATTTAAGGTATCCTTTAGTTATTCCTCACTCTTGTTACATGACTGGTACAGCTTCAGTTCCACCTACACATTTCTTTTCTGATTTCCTTTAAGCAAGAGTGTTGAGATTGATATAATTCATTTCCTCCAGCAATCTTATCTCACACCTAAAGTAATTTAGTGGAAAAATAATTTTTTACCTGTACCTAAAATCTGCTTTACTTGGTTTCCCATTTATTACATTGCTTTATGTACACTATGCTGACCATAGTCTAACTTAACTGCATAACATATTTCCTGTGATGGAAACAAAAATGGTCCATTTGACCTGTTTTATACTGAAGAAAAATAAATCTCCTTTTGCATACAAACTTGCAGAAGGAGCTTTCCAAGATATTCAAAGCCTTTGACTGTTTCTTTCTTGGGCTATGCTTCCTGCCAAGGGGTGGGACCCTTTTTTACTAAGGGATAACTGTGTCCCCTACCTGTATATGGAGTCATGCATATATCTCTTTCTTGGGTATCTGTCTTACACAGTCTTGTTCCAAACCTCTTGCCTCCTTTTTAATATCTCAGAACTGTGTATCTTGATTCTGACATGAGTGGATGAAAAGAGTATTTATTACTTAATTAAAGTATATTATGTGCAAAGCACTGTGTTAAGTACTAGAGATACAGATAGAAAAGGGAAATAGTTCCTGCTCTCAAGGAGCTCACAATCTAATAGGGAGACAACATGTATGGAAAGTTTCAGCTGCAAGTCAAATGGAAAAATCCCATGATCTTTACAGTGCAGAGGCAAAACGTTACAAAACGTTTAAATCAGATAGTGAGCTGGGCACTATACAGAAAGAAGGAACAGGATAGAATCATAGAATTTGAGAAATGGAAGTGACCCATCTAATCCAACCTATACTCCAAAGGAATCCCAATCATACTCTGCATGCCTGATAAGTGATCATTCAGCCTCTGCTCAAAAATCTCCAAAAGGGGGGAACCCATCACATTCATGAGTCGCTCTGGCCAAAGAATTTTCACTTATTGGCTAACCTGCTTGTGATGAGCTTCTTCATACACAGCTAGGTTGGCCCTCAGAAGTCAGACATAGTCTGTGGCTAGAACCCCAAGCTTTTTTGGCATAGCATAACCTGCTGGAGTATGTATTCCATTGATATATTCTTTCAAAATCTAGAATAAACTCCATGCCACAATGAGGTAGCAGAGAAGGACTTAGGAAATTTGGAGAATGTAGGAGCTTAAAGTAAAAAAGATAAAAAACATTCCTAACTGTATCTCTAGTAATACATACCAATAAACTAACAAAAATATGGTTTCATGTTATCTAGCCTGGGTGGAAGTAAAGTGATGATGATTCAGAATTAAGCTGATAAGAGGAACTGAAAATATGGACTAATATTAGATTATTGAGCAGAGTAACTGATAATGTGATCTTAATATAATTATCTGACTGGTACACATTGTTTTCCATACTAGAAATCAACTTGCTGAAGTACCATATGCTGTTTCGAAATTGAAAAATTACTATGACTAATCTAAATAATATAAACATTTGTGTTTTGTAAGCTTTAATTAATTGTTTTCCATATATCATGCTGGGCAATTTAATTTTTTTTTCAGATAATCCTGAAAAGAGAAAGAATAGATTCTATATCAGTGAACCAGACCTGAGAAAAGTCCCTATTTAGTTTCCTGCTCTCAAAAACTAAGTTATCAAGGACAGGTTCTTTCATTTAACAGATGTTAACCGAGACTCATAAAGGTAGCAATGCACTACAGGCAGTACAAAGATTACCTATCATACAATTCTTTTCTTTAGGGATCTTATAAGGGGGATATAAGAGATAGTATGAATGATTATAAGGCCATCTATGGCATACTCCTTGAAACAGACTGTCTTTCCTTTCTGAGGACCAGCCTAAATATGGAGATATCATAAGAGTACTAATTAAACAAATATTTATAGGTGATAGAAAGTTCTGTTATTCTTAATATCTTATGAAAATAGATCACAAAGGACTGATGACGTGTGTATGTGTATATGTAAACATACACACTTGTATAAAACATACATGCATATACATATAATCACAGAAACACACACACACACATATAAATTTGTTTTCAAGTGGTAGTCATGGTGAAAGATCAATTGGCTGAGCTTTTCTCTGAATCAAAGGCTCAAATTTTTAATACTGATATTCTTCTGTTGATGCTCCCTGGCTACAGTGTTCAAAGAATTATATTTGAAAATAAATGAATAATTAGTTTTGTGTGTGTGTGTGCGCACGCACGGGTGTGTGAGTGCACGCAGGAGGAAAGCACTAGCCAACTGGAGGGCTCCGGGAAAGGCTTTGCAAGGGAGGAGGTGGAACCTGAATGTGCTCTGAAGGAAGCTAGGAATTCTGAGAAAGGAAGGTGAGGAGAGAGAGAATTTCAGCCACCAGAGTTATTTGTACAGAGGCTTGAGGATGGGAAAATTAAATACTAGCTATGTGACCCTGGGTAAGTCCCTTATTCTCTGTTTGCCTAAATTCACTGGAGAAGGAAAAGGCAAACCACTGGAATATTTTTGCCAAGAAAATCCCTTGGATGATATTGGAGTGATGTGCTTCACAGAGTCATGAAGACTCAGACACAACTGAATGACTGAATAACTGAGAAGAGCAAGTTAGCCTGTTTAGGAGGAGTACAGAATGTATGGGAGGGTTGGGGTGGTGAAATACTATGAAATCAGTCTGGAAAGGAAACCTGGAATTTATCCTTCAGGTAATAGGAAAATTTCCCTGAAACTTTTTGAGCAAGGGAGTAATAAGGTCAAACTCATGCTTAAAGAATAACAATTTGACAGCTGCGTGGAGTATGCTTTAGAAAGGTGAGCAACTGGAAGTGGGGAGACCAACTAGTAGATTATTGGAATTATGGAGGTGAAACAGGACTTGAAAAAAATAGATATTATTTACAAACCTTCTCAGCATATTTCCCTTGGGCATATGTGGTCATATGAATCATGGGAAAAGGAGGAAGGTAGGAAGATGATGAATTACTTCATGATATTGCATCAATTGCTGCATGTTATTGTAGGAAATGAAGTAAGTCAAATCCTATAATATCTTCTTTCTCCCATTTACTATCTCCTCTTAGACTTTTCCTTTTGAGTCCTGGCAGTCCTGGTTTCCTTTCTCCTGTGGCTGTACATTCTATCGGCATACCATACAGTTCATCTGTCCATGTCTATCTTTTTCTCTCAAAAGTGTTTAAAAATCTTTTCAAAGGTTCACATACTTGAGTCAGTTTGCTAACGATCAGCTCCAAAGTACAGTGGGAAGAGTGCTGAATTTGGAGTCAGGGAATATGGGTATGAATTTCAGTGCTGCCACCTGTTTGGCTTTAGTTAAGTCTCTTCACTTCCCTGGGCCTCAGTTTCCTCATCTGTAAAACAAGGGGGTTTCACTACATGACTGAAGTCTTTTCTAGTTCTACTAAATCTGTGGTCCCAAGAATGCTCTCTACATCCATAACATAATTAGAAGTCAGGGATGCCTGGAAGCACTAGTTTTTTTTTGCCTCCCTGAATTTCCTGGGCAGGGGTTTCGTTTTTGTTTTTGAAATCACTGGTTGAACTCCAGAGTCTAGAGTTCCAGTAGCTAGCTCGTTTTGTGTTCCATCTTTTTTTCTGTGGACTTCAGGGGGTGAGGGCTCCCTTGTCTAAGTCCTTCCTCCATTTATTCCAGACTACGTCTGCCATCTTGAGCTTCTCTGGGAAAGGGAAGGAGGGGGAGTGGGAGGGTGACATCGGTGATTGGCTGGTGGCCACACCTAACCTCTTGTTTTTGGAGAAGGAGATGGGTTGTTCTGAGCACGTGGCTGGGGAGGTGAGGGCTAGGAGACTCTAGCACACTTGAACATGTTTGCTAGTGAGAGTTTTGCGCATGCTCCAGAACGGCATGCTGTGGGGCAAGTGCAGCACCTCTTCCCCGCCCCCATTTCCTTATAGGTAGCTGTGGGTGTGGCTACCTCCGGAGAAATTTCCCGGGGGTTCAAAGTCAGGCAAGCTACTGTTGACAGTTTGGGTCGAGGTGAGTGAAGCATGAAGGGACGGTGTGTGGTGCCACCTTCGAGATTCAAAGTGAATGAACCTCCTACCTAGGCTCTGCCCCGTGATGGAGGGAGATCCCTCCCCCTCTCCCACCCGTTCCCAACTTTCCCCCCTTTCTCCAGCCTGTGGAGAAGCAGAGGCCCAGCGGCCTCCCCCGTTTGTTAGGGGAAGGACCTGGAGCCCCTTCACTGGGCCTCAGCTTCTTCTGTAAGAGGAGAGAGTTGGGCTCTTAACCTTTTAGGAATTCCACTTCTAGAGCAGTCAATTTGTATCCCGGCCCTCCCCTGCCTGGTCAGGTGGTAGGGTTGGCACCCCTAGTGTCTGTAAAGTGCTTTGCAAGCCATAAAAGCTGTATGAAGGCAGTGCGGACACTGATGAGTCTCTTTCTTTAGATTGTAAACCCCTTGAGGACAGAGACTGTCTTTTGCTCTTTTTGTATCTATTGTGGCTGGTTTGTAGGAGGCGCTTGATAAACGTTTATTAAATTGAATGTTGATGATGATGGTTTTGAAAGCCCAGGCTGTTTAGTGAAGAACAGCGTGGGTGGAGTTCAGTACTTGGAGTTAAGAAGTTCAAATTCTACTTCAGATAATTCGCCTTTGACCCTGGGCCTCAGTTTTCTTGTTTTTTCATTTGTAAAATGAGAATAGTAATAGAATCTAACATGCTAGGGTTTCTGTGAGGATCAAATGTGGTATAGATGTCAAGCACTTTGCAAACCTTAAAGCATTTTACAGTGGGTCCCAAAAATCTTGGTGCCGTTTTTAAAAAGTTTTAATAGTTTAGGAAAGATAAGTAAACTGAACGACGTCTAGAGAAGAACTTCCAGGACAATGAAAGACCACAAGTTAGGTGATTAAAGAAGATATTATTGTTAATAATAATAACTATAATTCACCTCCTAACTTCTATCATGTTAGCCCCACTACCAAATTTCGTAAGGATTTGTATTTCTTTAGTTATACTAGTGAAAATACTGTACATTACTGATCAGTGGGATAATTTCGGTGGAATATCATATGATATCCTTTGGTTATTATTAAGCCATTCACTGTCTCTTAAAATTACAGAATTTGGAGGAGTCTCAGAGGTCATATAGTCCAACCCATACCTGAATAGTAAGTCCCTACTGCAATATATCTGGCAGGTGATTAATCTTTGTTTGAGGATTTTGATTGAAGGTGAAATCGCTGTCTCTCATTCCACTTTTCCAGGTTTGTTAGGAAGTTTTTGTTTTGTTTTGTTTTGTTTTTCACATCAAACGTAAATTTGTCTCTTTGCAGTTTATACCAGTTGTTTCTAGTTATGCTCGCTTGGGTTAAACAGAACAAGTTCTAGGGATATAGCCCCTTAAATATCTGAACACAGCTATTTTGTTTCTTCTTTTTTCACCATGAGTCTTCTCTTTAGGCTAGGTATTTCCAATTCCTTCAACTAGACCTTATGTGGGCCTTTTTCTATCCTGGAAGCTATCTATATCCGGATATACTCCAGCTTATCTATATCCTTCATAAATTGAGGATTTTTTTTTTTGGCTGTTGTATCACTGTATCAATATATCACTCATACTGAGATTACAGTCTGCTGAAATCCCCCGATCTTTTTTTAGATAAACTTTTTTAACCATGCATCTCACACCTCATCAATTTTTTTTAACCCAAATCAGACTTCACATTTATCTTTATTTAGCCCCATGCTTTTGTGTGTCAACATCCTTTTGATTCCTAAATCTGTCATCAGGTGTGTTATCTATTCCTTATCATTTAGTGCTGCCTACAGATTTTATGAGCATGATATCTAAGCCCTCGTCCAAGTAATTGACAAAACTGTTAAATAGCAGAAGGTCGAGCACAGATCTTTGAATCCTTCACTGGATAGCTTTTACCATAAATTTACACTGGACTCCAGATGACTACTATTTGAGTCTGGTCATTCAACCAATTCTGAATCTATCTAGTTATGCTATTTTCTAGCTCAGTGGCATCAAAATCAAATAGAAATGGATCCTTGAAGGCTTATTAAATATAATAAATATAAATTAACATTATTTATGTTGTATTGCATTTTAATTTATTTTGTTAAACATTTCCCAGTTACATGTTAGTCTGGTTCAATTTACACTCCAAAATTTTGGGCCATAAATTTGACCTCACTTTTTCTTCATCTTTTTTCTCCTTTTCCCCAAGAAAATCATCAGATAAATGAGGAGGTTGTTCTTCCTTATTCTCTTAAAAAAAATAATGTTTCAGGTATTTTCCCCCCATGCCCATAGTATTTTTGCTTCCTTTAAATACCAGTGCCCTCACAGTTGTATCACCTATCGCACTGTTGTCTTCTAGTTAATACTTGATGCAATCTGGCTACTTTTCTCTTTGTTTACTTTAGTACCATTTCTGCATACTCTGTAAACATTTCAGAAACTATGATAGGGGTCCAAGTGTGGTGGATAGAGGAGATCCAGTTCAGAGTTCAAGTAAAGGAGGGATTCTTAGCAAATAGTGAGGTCTTCCAGATACTTTTTTTGCCTGTGACACTGTTGATTATATCAAGTTCCAAGTTATTGCTGAGCCTCTAGTCTAGGAGAAACCTGTAATCAAAGGAGTTTTGCCTGTTCATCCACATGGGAGAGATCAAATGGATGAACAATATCTTTTGCTCAGATATCATAATAGTGAGAGTAGAGTTTGTTTCATTCTCTTGTATTTTTATCCACAGTGCCTTAGCAGAGTATCCGGAAATAGTAGGTACTTAAATACTTCTTGATTGTTTGAGATTGGAAAGAATAGTATGTATGTCCATTTAATTAACATTTCAGCGTGCTATGGACATGTACTATGTGCAGAGTGAATGCCTATTAAATCTTTTGAAACTGTATTAATTCTTGAGGGATTTTCCTAATTATTCACTAAATTGGTACAACTGTGCCCTTTGTGGTAGTGTTGTACTACTGATTACCACCCATTTAGGTCTGTTAACAATTTACTTTTCACCTATTATAGTCCCTGCTCTTGTCAAGGCTGTCAGATACAATGACCTGAGATGGTTTGACAAGGTTAAAATACTTTAGGCATTCAGAATCTCAGCTGTGTCAGTCTTTCCTATTACTAGTATTTTCAACATTTCAGACATGTAATGTGGGAGAATTGCTAGCCATAGGTAAAACTTTCTGTCTCTGGGACACATTAATATGTTAATCCTCAGTATAAATTGGGATGAATTGTAGGAGAAACTGAAATGGAAGAAAGTACAAGAAATTACGAATGTATGGAAAATGTAGTGACTCAGGAAAAAAGACTGATTTTATTCATTTTAAAACTGGAAGAGTCTTTTAACCCAATATTAAATGTCTCTCAAGCTCACATTTTGCAAAGATTGTGTCACTGGAATTTTAATTTAGTATATATCCACTTAGCTTAGATGCCTAATACTTCTGTTTACAACTAGTATGATTTAGGCTTCAGTTTCCTTTTCTGTAAAATGAAGTGGCTGGCAGAGATAATTTCTAATGGCCCTTCTAGTTCTATGGATTTGATTTAATCTTTATGGGTATTCCCTTCTCTAATACGGATCACATCCTCTCAATACCTTCTGTCCTGTGCAATTCTTGACAATTTCTGTATGCTTATGTATGGTGAAATATAGAGTGGAGCAAGATTTCAGTTTTAGCATTCAACCCAGTCTATATAGATGGATAACCAATGCAGTCCTAGACCAAGTTGATCCTACACTTCTCTTACTTTGAGCCAGCTGGCTAAGAGATTCCATCAAATATTGTAGATGTTTCTCTCATTTCTTTTACTTACTTCAGGGTACCAGTGTAGCATATTTTGTGCATCTGTTTTTAAAAATGATCAGCCTACCTTTTTTTTGGTCATACAAAGCCTTTAGTATGGTTGTATGGTTTTTATGCTATTTTTGGCATTCAGGACAACAAACATTTATTAAGTGCCTACTATATACTAAGTGTACACTTGTACATTGTGCTAAGTGCTAGAAATACGAAGAAAGGCAAAAACTTTCCCAGTTCCCAAGGAATTCCCAATCTAATGGGGAAAGACAGCATACAAATAATTATGTTCAAACAACATATAGCATAAATTGAAGATAATTTTGGAAGGAAGGCTTCTTGCAGATGGGAAAGGCTTCTTGCAGATGCAGTGGGGCTTTAGCCAAGATTTGAAAGAAGCCATAAGAGCGCAGAGGCAGAGATGAGAAGGGAGAGGGTTTCAGGCATGAGAAATAGCCAGTAAAAGTTTGGAGTAAGGAAATGGAATATCTTGTTTGAAGAAAGCATGGAGGCCAGTGTCACTGAATTGAAGAGTAGGATAGGGAATAAGACTGGATTAAGGAGGAAAACTGAAACTTGAGGTGGTAGTACAGGATGAACAAGGGTACTAGCCTCATCCTAGCCTGTGTACTGAGCTAGAAGTATCTTTAGAAGCAAGAAGCAGCAGTGTACCTCAGATTCCAACAGCAAAGTGGAGTAGAGTCTCAGTTCCAGCATCTAGCCCATGCTGAAGCCTGTAGAGAAATAACTTTAACCAAGGCATGACTCCTAGATCAAAGTTGAGCCTGAAATTCTCTCACTTTGAAGAAGCTGATGGATTCAGGTAGCTGATGGTGGATGAGTCTTTAACTTCAGCCAGGGAAAACCTGCAGATTTGTTGGTCAGACCCAAAAACAGTGTCAAAACCTTCAGTTCAGATGAGGGAGAAGCGTAAATCAGACTTTGCCCTAGGTCATACTATTTTGGGAACACTGAAAGCCTTCATATTCCCAGCCTGAGCTGTCCTTTGAAATCGTGGAATAACAGCACTCAATACCTAAGAAAGCATCAGCAAGACTAGCCCAGTCATACTTTCCAGAAGTATGTTGAACCTGACCTTAACATAAATTCTGCAGTGAGGAAATGGGCTGGAAGAATGAGCAAAGAAACACCACTACCACCACCAACAAAACTTCATTAAAAAAAAATACCCTTATGGTAGCAAGTTGATGATCACACAAACCCAGAGGGAGAGAATGACTCCAAAACATTCACAAGCAAAACCTCAAAGAAAAATAAAGGTTGGCCACAAGTTCAACTAGAATTCTCAAAAGAGATGAAATGAGGTTTTTTTCTTTAAAGTTTAAAAATATTTTTAGAAGTGAGATGAGAATATGAGGGGGGAAACTGGAAGAATGAAAGCTATGGAAGAAAGAACTGGAGAGGAAATTAATAGATTGTCACAGGAAGTATACACAAAAGCTTACCTGAACAGCAAACTCCCTGAAAATTAGAATGAATCAAATAGAAGCTAATGATTTTATGAGACATCAAGGAATATTAAAATAAAATCAGAAGACTGAAATAAGAGAAGAAATTGTAAGATACTTTAAAGCAAAAATAACAGACCTTGAAAACAGATCAAGAGATGATTTAAGAATCATCAAACTACCTGAAAGGCAAGATCAAAAAAAATAAAGAGCCTAGAAATAATTTTTCAAGAAATCATAAAAGAAAACTGCCCAAGTCTCTTGGGATCAGAGTTAAAAGTAGAAATAGAATCTACCAGTTGTCTTCTGAAAGAAACCCTCAAATAAAAACTTTCTGGAACATTATAACCAAAACCCAGAGCTTTGAGGTCAAAGAAAAAATGCTGCAATAGCCAGAAAGAAAAAAAATTAAAGTACTGAGTAGCCATAGTCAGAATCACAGAGTATTTAGTAGACACCATTATAAAGAAGTGGAAAGCTTAAAATGTGATATTTCAGGAGGCAACAGATATAGACATATAATCAAGAATAATTTACCTAGCAAAACTGCATATAATCCTATAGGGGGAAAATGGACCTTTATTGAAATAGAGGATTTTCCAAGCATTCCTAATGAAATGATCAGAGCTACATAGAAACTTTGAAGTACATACACAGGAGACAAGAAACACAAAAAGATAAAAAATGAGCAAAATCATAAAGGACTCAACAAGATCAAAGTGTTTATACTCTAATAGGAGGATGGGATACATGTGCCCTCTCTGAATTTTGTCATCATCAGGGAGCATAGAGGGATTCAAATCAGATAGAAGAATGAAAGTAATTCCATTAATTTTTAATAGTATTTTATTTTTTCCAATTATGTGTAAAAACATGGGGTAGCTAGTTGGCGAAGTGAATAGAGCACTGGCCCTGGAGCCAGGAGGACCCGAATTCAAATCCGGTCTTAAACACTTAACACTTACTAGCCATATGACTTGGGCAAGTCACTTAATCCCAATTGCCCTGTCCTCCCCCCTCCAAAAAAGCAATATATATATATATATGTATATATATATATATATATATATATACATATATATATATATA
>JAQQSV010000427.1:0-68539 GCA_028646515.1 Pseudochirops corinnae
GGAATTATTCTCTTCAGAAAGCTTTTAAGATTCTTTTTCCATCTGGCAAATTCGACTTTTTAAGGCATTCTTCTCCTCATTGGCTTTTTGGGCCTCTTTTGCCATTTGAGGTAATCTATTTTTTAAGGTGTTATTTTCTTCAGTCAGGTTGTTGACTCTCTTTTCATGATTTTCTTGCATCATTCTCATTTCTCTTCCCAATTTTTCCTTCACTTCTCTTATTTGGTTTTCAAAATCCTTCTTAAACTGATCTATGGCTTTTAGGAAGTCTTCATGTTTCTTGGAAGCATTTTGTGCAGGGAGTTCTGACCGTGTTGTCTTCCTCCCATTCCATTCTTTGATCCTTTTTGTCCCCAAAAAAGGATTCTAGAGTTTGGTTGCTGTTCTTACTTTGCTTCCTTTGCCTGCTCATATTGCCAGTGAATTATTTGATTTTTTTTTAGCTCTGTGGAACTCTGCTTCCAGGGTGAAAAGATCTGTCCTAAATTGCTGGGGTTTTTGCAGCTGCCAGAGCTATTAGGAGGCTGCTGCAGCCCCCACCAGATTTGGCTCACTGAAAATGCACCCCAGAACCACCATGCAAGACCACGATCCAGATCCAGGCCTCTCACCGCAAGAGCTCTTAGTCTCTGGTCTCTGAATGATCGCTTGGCCCCCTGTTGTCTGCAGGCCAGGAGCTCTGAAGCAGCCACGTGGGGGTGGCTACAGGGCTGCCCTTCTGCTGCTTCCTTGCCCTGAAGGCAGTTTGGTCGGACCAGTTTAGCTGAGTTCCACTGACCTTTCACTTAGTCCTTGTTTCTTATGGCTTGATAATTCTGGAAACTGCCACTGCTGCTGCTTATCCACTCTCCTGAAGGCTCCAGCTGTGGCTAGTCCTGGCCACCCTGGGGCCAAGCCGTGGTTTTTCCGGCTGGGTTGGTTTCTCCTCCTAGCGCTGTGATGAGCCCTTTGTGCTGAGCTGCCTTCAGCAGGAGATGTGTTTTTTCTGTATTTTTGTGTGAGTTTTGGAGCCCTAAAATTTGTTTAGAGTCATATTTTATGGGTATTTGAGGTGGCTATGTGGGAGCTGCAAAACCTTGCTGCTTCTGTGCCATCATCTTGGCTCCGCCCTCAGTTTCCTCATCTTTAAAAGGGGTATAATAATTGTTTCTCATAGGAGAATTATTACAAGGAAAGAACAAAGAATAGCTATGCTGGAGAAGTTATATTTAGAGTTAAGTGCTTCAGACCACACTGGAGAAGAACAGTGCTAGACTTCAGGTAACTTAGAAGAAATCTGAGATTCAGGTCACATGTTTTATGTAGCTATCTCTGGGTGAAGTACATTTTTAAACCCCACTGTTTTTGAGTTACTGTTGTTAAGTTCCCAGATTTTATAATTGTATCTTCCCCTTCCCCACATCCTTTCAGTGTATTATGTAATTTGATGCTGCTTTCTAGTCAGTGAACTTTCTGGTCAACTTGAGACATTTTACTACTGGGTGAGATTGAAAGGAATTAGAACCCCCTGAAAAAAATCTACATTGGATTAACCCAGTCTTGTGATACTGATGAGGTATTTTTCACAGTTGCTAAAGAAAATCTCCTTTGGGCATTATGCCCAGATGAGGCCAGTTCAGTCACTTTAAGCTCATATTTGGAGCTCCCTGAAAAAGAGAAGGAAATCACTGTGCTTTTGAGATTCTTTGTCTACCTTTCCCCCTTTCTAGTAGAACAGTTGCAAATTTTATTCATGGATAAGTATTACAATGGATGATGAAAGAGTCAGGCTCCAAAGAGGTCTTTAGGAATCAGTGACTTAGGTAACTCTCTATTCTCCTATTCAGTTGAACAATCTTTAATTAAGCACTTACTGTGTGCAGAGTAGTGGACATAGGACATAGGAACTAGGTAGATACAAAGGTGAATAAATTATGGTTCCTACTCTATTGGAGTTTACAATCAAATAAGGAAAAAAAAAAGATACATGCCTAGAAAAACTAAACCAAGTAATGGAGAAGTCCATTATTCTAACTGTGACATGTATTTACTTTACAAGCTGGGTGAATCACCCAACTTATGGGTATCTAGCAAAATTACCGAATTTTTGAGAGTTCGAAGGGCTCCAGTGAACATCTAGTCCTACCCACATATGAAAGGAATTTCCATTATACCCTGTAGGCTCCATGGGTAGAAGGCCAGGCTCTGCTTGAAGGCTTTCAAGGAAGGGAAACCCAGCTCTTTTCTGGGAGTAAAGAATTAGAAATTGAGGGATGAACATCAATTGGGGAATGGCTGAATAAACTGTAGTCTATAATTATGATGGAATACTATTGTACTGTAAGAAATGATGAGTAGGATATTCTCAGAAAAACCTAGAAAAACTTACATGGGATGATGCACAGTGAAATGTATTGGGTACGAAGTAACAGCAATATTGTAAAATGATCAGCTATGAATGGCATGGCTATTCTCAGCAATGCAGACGTTCCATGACAACTCTGAAGGACTTAAGATGAAAAATACTCTCCATCCCCAGAGAAAGAACTCACGATGTCTGAATATAAATTGGAGCAACTTTTGGGTTTTTTTCACTTTATCTTTCTGGAGGTTTTTTTGGTCTGTTTTCTTTCACAACATGGCTATTATGGATGTTTTGCCTGAATACACAAATATAACTGATATGGAATTGCTTGCCTTCTCAGTGAGGAGGTGGGGAAGGAGGAAGAGAGAGAATTTGGAACTCAAAGTTTTAAAACCAAGTGTTAAAAATTGTTTTTTACATGTTACTGGGGAAAATTAAATACTAAATAAATACAAAAAAGGAAGGGGAACCCACCCCCTCTGAAAGCACGCGCTCTACTTTGGGACAGCTCTTATTTTAGGAAGTTTCTCTCTCACCCCCCAATATAAAGTCTATGTAAGTTTCTTCCACTCTTTGCTCCTATCCCTGCCTCTGAGGACACACAGAATAAATCTATACCCTCTTTCACATGATAGCCCTTCAAATATTATCATATTCCCCCTGAGTCTTTGCTTCTTCAGGCTTAATATACTCAGTTTCTTCAACCAATGTACATGTCAGCTTTAGGAGGCAGCTAGATGGTGCCGTGGATAGAGAGTACTGGGCCTAGAGTCAGACTTTAATTCAAACCCAGCCTCAGACATTTACTAGCTGTGTGACCCTGGGCATGTCATTTAACCTCTGTCTGCCTCAGTTTCTTCAACTCTAAAATTAGGATAATAAGGGCACGTACTCCCTTGGATTATTACAGGGATCAAATGAGATAATACTTATAAAACATTTAAACATCATGCCTAGCACATAGTAGGCACATAATAAATGCTTGTGTCCTTTTCTTTCTATTCCATCCCTTCTTTCCTTCCTTCCTTCCTTCCTTCCTTCCTTCCTTCCTTCCTTCTTTCTTCCTTCCTTCCTTCCTTCCTTCCAACTTGGACTCAAGGTCCTTCGCTATCCTGATTGTCTTTCTCTGGACACTCTCCTGTTTATCAGTGTCATCCTTAAACTGTGATATTGAGGACTGAATACAATTCTCCAGATGAGGTCTAATGCAGTGAGAGTGCTGGAGGACTGCCACCTCCCTCTTTCCGGCACCTATACCCCTTTAATGTAGACCAGAATGTCATTACCTTTTTTAGCTGCCACATCACACTGTTCATTCCTTTGGAGTTTGCCGGCTGCTAAGACTCCCAGATGCATTTCAGAATAGTTATTGTTCACACGTGCCTCCCACATCTCAGACTTGGGAAGATGATTTCTCAAACCCAAGTGCAAGATTTTTTATTTATTTCCATTCAATGTCATCTTATTGGATTCAGCTCAATGCTTTGATTTGTCAAGATCCTTTTGGATCCTGACTTTCTTATCATCCTTTGTGATATCTATTCCCTCAGTTTTGTGTTATTTGCAACTCTGGTGTGCTTTTATACATCTATGCTCTTCTCCAAGTCACTGATAAAAATTTTAAACAGTGTTGGGCTAAGCACCAGTCCCTGGGGCACTCCATAAGAAACCTCATGCCATGTTGACATTGAATCTTTAATGGCTGATCTTGGAGTTCAGCCATTAAAACTGTTCTGAATCTATCTGACTTATATTATTGCATAAGCCTTATCTATGATTCCTCTGCAAAAAAAAATATGAGATACTTTATCAGAGGCTTTACTAAAATCTCAGTAAGCTCTGTCCATGTACTTCTCCTCATTTACTAGCTTGTCAAAAAGTGAGATTCATTTGACATGACTCGTTCATGATGAAGCCCTGCTGGCTCATTGTCGTCACCACTCTCTTTCCTAGATACTCATCAACCATCTCATTAGACTAGGTTCATTCTAGAATTTTCTCAGGAATTAAAGTCTTCCTTACTGACTTATAGTTTGTAGACTCTCTTCTCTTCCCTCTTTTAAAAACCAGGATGACACTGGCCCTTGTCCAATCTCATCTTTCTCGTTTTCCATGATCTTTCAAGTATCACTGATAATGGTTCAGTAATATTTTCTGCCAGTTTGTTCAGGACTCCATGATGGACCAAGTGACTAGCCTTCAAGCCAGGTGCTCTTGTGGTATCTTTCTTTGGATTTACTCATCTTATATTTCAACTCCCTGTTGTTTTTGTTCTTTCATTTCCAGTGTAAAACCACTGTCCTTTGCAGAGGAAAACTTTAAAGAATCTTAAGAATCTTTAAGATTAAGTTGTGGAACAACTGCTGATATTCATTGGTAGAGAAAATTCTTCACTAGGAGCTCCCTACATCAATAAAATCATAGGTACCATCAAAAAAAAGTTTGTTTAGATGCTAGAGGAAGAAGCTATTAAAAACAGAGATCAAAAAAGGCTTCATGGAAGAGGAGGTGTTATCTGTATTGCTCTTTATATATTGAATAGGAAGTCAAATGACAAAGAAGAGGGGAAGTGAGAAAGAGCAGTTAGAGAGAAGGGAGGGTGGTGGTGGTCATGATGATGTAATAGAAATAGCAAAGTATGATATTGTAAAAGCCAAGAAAAAATAGTACCCAGGAAGAGCAGAGAGGTCAGCAGGTTCAAATGCTTTAGAGAGGTTGAGGACAAGAACTAAAATAAAGGCCATTGGATTGGGTGTCTTACAGTTCATTGGTAATCTATGGGGGGACAATTTTAATAGAGTGAAGGTGCAGGAAAGAGGATCAGTAGAGATTGTTTTAATAAAAAGAGAAACAGAGACAGAGAAACAGAGGAGAGTGAGGAAGGGAGGGAAAGGGTAAGGGAGAGGAAAAAGAGGAGAGGGGGAAAAAAGAAAATAAGATGGTAATCTCTTCTCTCCCAAGAGTGATTACTTTTTAGAGGCCTTGCTCTAACCCTGAAATATCAACCCCAGATCCTCTACTGTTTGGTTTACTGCTGGACTACTAGTGTGTACTTGGGCCAAGGAGTGTGTCTGATTATTTTGGCCAGTCAGAAAGAGCTTCCTGTGTCGGTGTCATCTGACTTCATCCAATGATCAAGGTCCTATAATCCCTTTCAAGACTTATTCTAACGTTGCGGTAGGGTTGTAGGAGAATTCATAACCATATAACCTAGTATATGGGGCAGCTAGATGGCACAGTGGATAGAGCACTGGGCCTGAAGTCAGGAAGACTAATCTGACCTCAGACACTTACTAGCTGTGTGACCCTGGGCAAGTCACTTAACCCTGTTTGTCTCAGTTTTCTCATCTGTAACATGAGCTGAAGAAGGAAATAACAAACCTCTCCAATATTTTTGCCAAGAAAATCCCAAATGAGGGTCACAAAAAGTGAAAAATCTAATTGCAGAATAGAGTTTAAGAACTAATGTTGCCAGGAATGTCAGTAACAGATTCCTGTTGTGATTTGTTACTAATTTGTTACCAACAAATCCTGATGTGATTTATTACCCAATAATGATTGCTAGTTCATAAAGTAACTTGGTGACTTTTCCCTCTGTAACTGAAGAACCGTTTTAGATGTATGTTTACAAGGTGCTATTTTCTGTTTTGGTACTGTGAATAGAGCACTAGGCTTGGAATTAGGAAGATTCATTTTCATGAGTTCAGATCTGGCCTCCAATACTTACTAACTGTGTGACCCTGGGCAAGTCACCTAACCCTGTTTGCCTCAGTTTCCTCATCTCTAAAATGAGCTGAAGAAGAAAATGGCAAACCACTCCAATATCCTTCCAAGAAAACCCCAAAATGGGGTCATGGAGAATTGGACATAACTGATTGATTATCGAGAAAAACAACAGCAAATTTTGAGTTTGCTTATAAAATGATTTTTTCCACTTCTAAATAAAAGGGAATAGTTTGACATATTTTACCTCTAACACATACGTAACAAATGACCACACAGCAGTGGTGTTCACAAATGTATTCTGCTCAGTTAGTAGCTTCCATCCACACTGCAACCTTCAAAACTGACTCTGGCTATGGGACTTTGTGGCTATCCACCTTGGACCACACACAGGAACCAAACCTACATTTTAGCTACTAGATTATACATTTTAGGATTCATTACATTGAGACCAATGAGAAGGCCATGCGAAGCTCCCCCGTTTTTCATAGATGTTTGCCCAAGGAAGTCAATGAGTTTTGTGATAAAGACGATCACTTTTTTGGTATTGTTTTTTGCGTGCTACAGAAAACCTGAATCAGTGTCTTTGGTTAGAAGTTTTCTTAAAAGGCAGATCAAAGATAATCCCTGTTGCTCAAGTGAAGTAATATATACAAAAAGACATTATAATGGGAAAGTGATTTAGAAATGTAAATTATTGTTATTGATATTGTCATCATTGTTATTATGGTGATACACATCACTTAGTACCAGAGGGAGTTCTGGGACATCTATCTCACTCCCTGGGCCTCTTTCAAGCTCCCAGAGCCCCTGGCTGCCTCTCACCTTTTGGTTCCACCCCTTTATATCAGCATTCTCATGTTAGTCCAAGGGTTCTGTCTGTGTTATGCAATCAACTGCTATAGCCTGGTCCTTCATCTTCTGGCTCTTCTCCTTTATCACTTTACCCACTGTGTTTTCTTTAAGATCATTTGTAATGGACATCATGTAAAAATCTTAATGAGAATGGTGGAAATAAACCAATATAAGGTGATGTCACTATGTCCAGTGCCTGCTTTCTCATTATATACCCTCATCAAATATATCCTTTTACCCTGTCCCTAAGTGGTAGACAGGGCATAATCAGGGAATTTCAGTACTCCATTGCTCCTTGCCAGGGTTAGGCAGGGCTTTCATTCAGAACTGCACAGCCATTCAGCTTCCCTTTGATGGAGAGCAGGAATGCTGCTCTTACTTGGTTTTTCTGTCCCTGGGAGATACCAGGACAGAACTCTCTTTTAAGCAATTTTAGTTTCAGTCTTTAGTGCCGAACTCCTTCTCTCCTGCTATTAGTTAAATATGTTTAATCTCACCAATGTATGTTTAATATCAGGCCAACCCAGGCAGATTTCTCCCACCATGCAGGCATTGGATGTAAACTGCCTGGGTATCCCAGTGCCTCTATAGCACCTAGAGAGAGGGAATTTATTTCGCCCAGTCTCTCAAAGTTTAAATTTAGTTTCACTTTTAAATATCCTGCTCCAATTAATTTTTCACTTCCCAGACACATACTTGTGTCTATGAGGGAGGGTCAGGGGTATTTCATCTACCCCCTTATAAAAAAATGTATAGTCCCTGCAAATTAAATAGGATATACTTGCACATGTATCAAAAGTAACATAAATTGACATAATATAGTTCAAGGAAATTATTCCAACTACCTTACAAAATGCACATTCGGGTACTTTATAACATTTTCAAGAAAACTCCATGTGGCAAATATAATAAATTGCATATCATTAATAGCATGTTTAATAACTTTGAGTATGCCCAGAATCTGGCATTGCCCAGCATAGCACATAGTAGACTCTTGATAGATGATTGTTGATTGAAGTAATGAAGGACACAAATCAAATACCATATGTACTATTGCATTGGATAACAGGATTGGGAAAAGTAACCAGATTCACGTGCAGAAACATGTTACATACTGATATGACGTGCCTAACTGCTTTCTAGCAGATACAGCAAAGAAACATAAAGCAAGAGAGCTTATGGCATAGGAAGGCATGAATCACATACAACACAAAATGATATTTTTGGCAGTTACCTACTAGCTACATGTTAGTTGCACTCCAACAGTGGCTACGTGGATAGCCACTTCTCTTACTTCTGAAGTATTTTATATGAGCTTGGTCACTGACTAAACAGGCCCCAGAGTTTCTGGATGGCGTGAGCAGACCTGAGCAGATATCTCTAGTTGCTAAGGACGTCCTTTGCTCTCTAGCGCCCCACACACCTGTAGTATTAGTCAGGAAAAGGGATGCCTTTGTATTCAGTTTTCATTGTCCCTTTCCCCTTCCGCTTGTCAAAACACATTTTTCTTAGACTATCATTAACCTGTTCATTTCCCTGACCCTCTGGAATATGCCTACACTGACTTCTTGGCCTCCCAAATCATCATCTAAGCAAGGGGTAGGGAACCTGTGGCCTCAAGGTCACATGTGGCCCTGTAGGTCCTCAAGTGCAGCCCTTTGACTGAATCCAAACTTCACAGAACAAATCCCCATAATAAAAGGATTTGTTCTATAAAATTAGGACTCAGCCAAAATGCTGCACCCAAGGACCCACATGTGGTCTCGAGGCTGCAGTTCCCTACCCCTGATCTAAACTATTATCTCCGGAGGTCTTCTTTGCCACTGATGAGTGTCAGAGTCACTTTGCCACTGTCAGAGTCCATTTGGCTGATTCTCCATTGGTCTTTTATTCCTGCTCACCTGGAAATCTGACTAATTCTTCAATTCACTATAGGTTGTTGTCATGTCTTTTCAGTGAATGGTGCTAACCCCTCCAAAGATCTGTTTTGTAGGTTGGAAAGTTACCCGGTACTTAATGCAAAATGACATTCCATTACTCCACTATTTGTTTGTCTTCCCTACCCTCCAAGACTACTTAACAGAAATGTTTCCCTTTGCAGAAGACCCTGGTAATTAGCTCAAGCATCATACCATTGCTTGTTTCTGTGAGAGTTTTTCTGGGCCATGGTCAGAAGAAGGTGGTAGGCCTCCAGTCAATCTTTCAGGTGAGAGATGTACCGGGCATGAATTTCTATGTCTTCTTCAAGTCTGTAGGCAAATGTGACTCTTACCCAAACATCAGCAGGTTTGTAGTGGAGCCTATGGCATCATTCTTGGGAGTATTGTATGCATGCGTGTTGATTCCAATGAGCTTTCTGTTCAAGCCTCAGGAGCTCTGCCATGTTTGGCAGCTTAGATCTCCCTGAGGGTGGCAAGGGAGGTTTCTGTGCATCTTAATTCCTGCCAAACCCAATACCTCCTTCAGTAGTTTGCTTTCAGAGTCTTTACCTGAGTTAGAGTTGTTTTTGGCAAGGAATCCAGCTATAGAACAATACTCTTCCCAAAACATTTTAGCAACTCCAGATTTTTTCTGCCCTGACTGTGCAACAATGTGAGTACTGGATAAAATGGCTTGTTACCACTGAGATGTTATTGACTAATTTCCCACCTCTTTCTAAAAGCAAAAAAGTCTATATACCCAAGCCCTGACAATTTACCAAGCCAGGTGCTTTGTTTTGACCCAGCTGCCCTAAATCATAATGTGGTGCTTTCATAGAGATATTTGCTCTGTTAAACATGTTATTTTATTCTCACAACCAATCAGTAAACATTTATTAAGCTATATTCCAGGCACTGTACTAAGTGCTGGGATAGAAAAAAAAGGCAAAAGACAGTCCCTACCCTCAAGGAGTTGATAGTCTAAAGGGGGAGACAAACATACAAGTATATGCAAAGCAAGCATCATACAGGATAAATTGGTGATAATTTATAGAGAGAAGGCCCTGGAATTACAAGGAATTGGGAAAGGCTTCCTATAGATTTTTGTTAGGACTGAAAGGAAGCCAGGGAGGTCAGTAGCTGAAATTCAGGAGGGACAGCATTCTAAGCATTCTAGTCAGAGAAAATGCCTAGAGCCTAAAGATGGAGCGTCTTGAATGTGGAACAGCCATGGGGCCAGTGTCACTAGATCAAGAAGTGTGTCCCATTGAGTAAGGTATGAGAGTACTGGAACAGTGGAAAGAGGTTTGGTTGTGGAGGGCTCTGAATGACAAACAGAACACTTTGTATTTGATCCTCTAGGCAACAGGAAACCCCTGGAGTTTATTAAGTTGGGGACAGGTGGTGACATGATCAGATCTGTGCTTTAGGAAAATCACTTTAGTGACTTAATGAAGGATGGATTGGCATGGATTGGCATGGATTGGCATGGCAGGCAGACCCACCAGCAAGCTATTACAGTGAGCCCCAAGAGGTGATGAAAGCCTTCACTAGAGTGGTGGCAGTGTCAGAGGAGAGAAAAGGGGTGTATATAGGAGAGATATTGTAAATAAAGGTGGAATCAAAAAGCCTTGACAACAGCTTGGATATGGGGGTGGGGGTGGGCAGTGAGGGTTAGAGATAGTGAGGAATCCAAGATGACTCCTAGGTTTTGAGCCTGAGGGACTAGGAAGATGATGTTGACCTCTACAATAATAGGGAAGGACAGAGTTAGGAATAGTTTAGGAGGAAATAAAATGAGCTCTGTTTTGGTCATACTGAGTTTGAGATGCCTACTGGACAGCCAGTTCAAGATGTCTGAAAGGTAGTTGGAGTTGTGAAAGTGGAGGTCAGCAAAGAGTCTGGAGGAGTATAGGTAGATTTGAGAATCATTAGCCTAGAGATGGTAATTAAATGCATAGAAGTTTATAATAAGATCACCAAATGAAGTATTATAGGAGAAGAGAAGAGGGCCCAAGACAGAATTCTGAGGGGATATCTATAGTTAGAGGGCATAATGTGGAAGAGGTTCTATGGAAGGAGACAGAGGAGGAACCATGAGGTAGGTAGGAGGAGAAGCAGGAGAGAGTGGTGTCCTAAAAACCTAGAGAGAAGAGAGTATAGTTATCCCTTCCACATGTGTGGGTTGGGAGTATGGGCCCCCTTGATCTGGAGAATATGACTAAAACTTTTTGGCCCTCCCTTTGTACCAGAGAAGAAATTTGGATTTTTTCTTTTTCTTTTATGGGGTGTTTACAGTACCTTATTGTAAAACTTGAGTTGATATTATACAATACTATACATACATTTTATGCATTTCTGAATTTCTAAATGTTTTTGGTGCTGTCTGCTGGCCGTCGCGTGTCATCTGAGGCTTCTGCAAAACTCCCCCAAAATTCCTATTTAATTTCTTATGGTGATCTTTGACATATGGAAACTGCAATGGGGAAAGTCACAGTGGGGAAGGGATAACTGTCAAAGAGGGGAGAGTGATCAACAGTGTTAAAGTGAAGAGAGGCGGAGGAGAATGGGGACTGAGAAAAAAGCCATTGGATTAGGCAATTAAGAGATGATCAGTAATTTTGGAGAGCAGATTTGTGGAATGATCAGGTCAGAAGCCAGATTGTAAGGGGTTTAACAACAACCTTTAGGGGTAGGTACTGTTATTGTCTATTGTCCCCACTTTACAGATGAGGAAACAAGGCAAGCAGAAATGTTTTGCCCAGGGTCACATGGTCAATAAGTGTCTGAGAGTGGATTTGAACTTAGATCTTCCCAATTCGAGAGCTAGGAATCTATCCACTATGTAACCTGGCTTTGATGCAGCCTGCAGCATGTTTTTCTAAGGCTTGGGAACTAAGAATGGGGTTTATTTTTTAAACACAATAAAATACAATTTTAAAAATACAATAAAACATTTTTAAGTGCAATAAAACTTTATTTTAAAATGTAAAAATAATATAATAATGTTGTTATTCCATCATTTCAGTTGTGAATAACTCTTTATAAGCTGATTTGGGGTTTTCTTGGCAAAGATACTGGAGTTGCTTGCCATCTCCTTCTCAGCTCATTTTACAGATGAGAAAACTGAGGCAAACAGGATTAAGTGACTTACCCAGGGTCACACAGCTAGTAAATGTCTAAGGCCAGATTTGAACTCAGGTTTTCCTGACTCCAGGTCCAGTGCTCTATCTACTGTGCCACCTAGCTGCCCTCATAATATAATAAAATTGAAAAAACCATTCTTCCCTTGGGATGCATCAAATGTAGCATAAGCCTGTATTTGGCCCTTTGCCTGTAGTTTGCCAATACCTGCACTACATCATGCTTCCCTTCATATGGTACCTTAATAATTCCTTCAAAATGAAATAGAAAAAGATGGAAGGGGAACACACAGTGGCAGAGAGATGAAAAGTAAGAAAGGGGCAGGGCATATTTTTTGGTGTATTTTATTAAAGTCAATATTTGTTTCAGAAGGTTCCATGGTTAAAAAAATCCATCACTGTAAGTGGCTTGCCTCCCTGCTGGTTGGTCATCAGAAAAGAGTCAGAAACATTTACAAATGATAACTTTCTATAAAAATAAGCTAATGTGAGCAGTTCAGGACAAGTGGGTAACTGGGAATGCCCTTCCCTAAGAATGTATATCTGAAAGGGATAAGAGAAAAAGCTCAGAAGTGAGAAAGGATGGAATAAATTATGTAGTATTTGTCATGGGAAGGAAGGAGGTGGCAGGTGGATAAGTTACCACAAAATCCTGTGTAGTGATTACTACCAAAAATATTATTTTCTTTTTCTTTTTTATCTTTTTAAAAATTATCTTTTGTTTTAATGTCACCTTCACTTCCAAATATATCCCTCCCATTTCCTACCCCTACAACTCCCAAACAAAATTTAGAAAGCCGTTTAGCAAATGTAATTAATATATCAACCAATTTTGACGATCCTCCACTCCCATAATCTCCTACCCCTGCAAAGAAGGGAGAGAAGTGCTTCTTTCAAGTCTCTTCTCCACCAAACTGGGTCCTTAGGGTTACACAGTTTTCAATTTCTTTGTTCTTTTTCATTTTCAAAATTTGACGGTTCTTTTTCTCCTTGATATTGTTTTCTCTATTCTACCTCCTTCCTGATGTAGCAGGTCACATAGTATGTCTTTCGATGTTTCTCTGACCACTTTGTATTCATTTCTTATTAGGAGAGGAATAGGGATTGGACTGGAAAAGTAATTTCAGAATTTCTGGTGGGTAGATACAGAAAACTGGAATGAGAAGTACAAGAAACAGAGAACGCCAGACCCAGGCAGAGAAAAAATCAGCATTAGGTACCCTCTCACCTGCAGTTATCCAACATGTGGGGGGGAGTTAGAATGTCAGAGTCTCCAAACAAAAAGCTTTGAGTTGAAGTTGGCTTCATAGAATTGAAGGTATTAAGACATACCAACTCTGAGGCATTAGCTCTATGGTGGAGGACACCAGAGATGGGGCTATGAGGATTCTCATTATGAAAGGACTATGAGAAATAACTCACACAAGTCATAAAAATGAAACATTTGAGACACAGGCATTGGCTGTTACCAAAGCAGAACAGTGTGGTTGGCGGATTTTATTATGGTATATTCAAAGGCTCAACCTTAAAGACTGAAAGCCATGTATCAAGTTCTCAGCCATGCCTGAGACCCAGATTTTAGCCTTGTGGTTTACCTCAAGCTCTCTAGTTGGTCAGTGGGGTCGCTTCATGCCGTGTGGTTGAGATGTTAAGTCATTCTGCTTTGTAAATTTTCTCTTCTAGATATGCTGGGGATTTATTGGATGAAGATATCTTTCATGAGAAGGATCTTGTCAACAGTCGATCTTTGCAGGCTCTAGTGGCAGGCCTAAAGGCATACAGTACCTGGGAAAATATAACTTGTTTACAAGATTGTCGGGAGTGCACTGGAGGCATGGTGAGTTGAAGAAATTGAGAAAAAGTTCTATTGTTGGCCCTCAGAGGGATTATTTTTTCCTCTTTGGAGTCTCATTATTGCTAAAAGTTTGTTTCAGTTATGTGTGACTCTTTATGACCCCATTTAGGGTTTTCTTTTCTTTCCTTTTTTTATTTTGGAGGGGGGAAGGCAAGGCAATTGGGATTAAGTGACTTGCCCAAGGTCACACAGCTAGCAAGTGTGTCAAGTGTCTGAGGCCGGATTTGAACTCTGGTCCTCCTGACTTCTGGGCCAGTACTCTATTCACTGTGCCACCTAGCCACTCCCCATTTGGAGTTTTCTTGGGGTATATTGGGGTAGTTTGCCATATCCTTCTTCAGCTCATTTTACAGTTAGGGAAACTAAGGCAAACAGGATTAAGTGACTTGCCTAAGCTCACACAGCTAAAAAATGTCTGAGACTAGTTTTGAACTCAGGAAGATGAGTGTTCCTGACTCCAGGCCCAGTACTCTGTGCACTGCACCATCTAGCTGTCCTCATTGTTAAAGGTGGAATTTGGCTATTATAGAAAAGAAACTTGTAGAAATCTGATGCTCTTAGTTTTAGTCTGTAACAATTAGAAATAAAGTTAGAAAGAGTGCCATAGTTTCTTGGCTAAGGCAGAGAAACATGTTCTTTGATTTTGGCAAGTGGAGACAGAAGCATTTTCAAAATACACTATAGAACTGATTCAAAACCCATTTTAATGGACCTGTGTTTAAGTATAAGATACTATTATCATCTTTTGAAAGGAGAGTTATCATAAAACCAAGGGTATCCTCTCCTAGACAATTATTTGGCTTAAATGAACAAAGCCCTTACAAATAATTTCCAACATGACTAGAGCCAAATGAAATTAGCCAGAATACATAATGCTGTGGGTACCACCCTACCTCCACTCTTTTGCCCAAGTTCTCTAAAGATGATGTTGAAGATTCATGGTGAAACTTTCTATTTAAACATCAGCATATACAGCTTTACCTAGCAATATGGATATTCAAGATAAGCCACACAAAACTGGACCCAAGACAAGCAACCCTCAAATCAACTTTGCCATTTATGGTATGGAAATAGTACATGAAGAAATTAAGATAAATTCAGTTGAGTGGAAGGAGACAAACTCTAGAACATGGGTGGTTGGAGGAGGGGAGACCTTGACACCAGCCCCCTTAGAAGGAAACCCCAGGATGCTGGGAAAACTAATGACTGGAGTGATGAGGGTGAAATAAGGCAGGACCTTACTAGGGAGGAACTCACCTGGTATGGAGTCTTTGGGGGAGGAAATGTGCCATCTGGTAGCTACCTAATTGTTCTAATTATTCTTGTTAACTAGGTGCTGAGTACAGTTGTTTCTATGCTACTGTATAGTTTTGTGCTACTGCGAAAGTTTTGTCAAAATGTAGCACAGTGAGAATTACACAATCTTTTAAAATCATTACTTTAAATTCTTGAGCTCTCTAAATTTTGGCATCCTAGGGAAAGGTCTGATTGTCTTGGCCTAATTTTGGTTCTGTCAGCAGACACTGTTACTGTGTGTGTGTGTGTGTGTGTGTGTGTGTGTGTGTGTGTGTGTGTGTATTCCCTTGTAGAATTATATGGAGCACCAGCCCTGAACTTGGGAGGACCTGAGTTCAAATCTGGCTACAGACACTGACACACTTACTAGCTGTGTGACCTTGGGCAAGTCACTTAACCCTAATTGCCTTGCCTTCCCCCCTCCAAAAAAATAAGAATTATATGGAGCTAATTTAAGTATATATATGTGTGTGTGTGTGTGTGTATGTATATATGTATAGATACATATACACACATGTACACATATATAATGTGTATGTTATGCTAGTTTCACTGCTATACTAAAGTCCAATACTAGTGCTTCATTGTTGATGCCAAGGTAATGATGGGTTCTTAAAGTCTGTAACAATAGAGCATAAGTTTTGAAAGGCTCTATAAAGCTAGATAGGTTTCAAGTATGGATGTGTCCATAATGGATCAGCTGAATGTCTACTGTCTCCCAAGACCAACCTGGGCCATTTCTAAGAGCCTCATTACTGGGTTGGTGGGAAGGTGATGAATATTTTTGTCATAGCATCTCCTAGAAAACTTTTTACTAAGTCATAGAGGAACTGTGCTCTACCTCCATGACTTTTCCCAAGTAAAATCTTAGGGGGATTGATGTAATTTTTACCAGTGCTTCACCTAGACATTGATCAGCCAAGACCAGGTCTCTATGCTCCCAGGGCTGGTTGGTGCTATAATAGGGAGAATGCAGCCCAGTGGGGCATAGTGGGAGAAGAAGATACAGGCGATGTCTTGTCCTATACTCAGGAGTGTGCCTGGAAATGCTCTGCTTGTGCCAGAACTGCCACAAATACCCCAAAGCCAGTGACACCCGATTTTACTGGCACCTCTGCCAAGGTACTAAAAGGAGCCAGATGATGGAAAGGGGATTGACATGTAAGGGATCAACCAGACTATATGTGATAATGAGAGAGTGAGGTAGTAGAGTGCTTCCAATAGGAGAACAATGAGGTTTGAGGGACCAATGAAGCTAGCTCCTGCCAGGTCCTAGAATTTTCTATCCTATGTCTTCATTATGCTGATTGGAGATATTCCAAGGTTCCTCTGTGGTTTGGGTTTGAAGTTCAACATGCACTAATCAGTCATTCAAAAAGCATTTATTAAACACCTATTATGTGCCAGACACCAAAATTGGAGGAGTAAGCAATCATTGGAGGAATAAACATTCAGTAGACATTCACGGGAAAATCTCATCTGGACTTGGCTGTTCCAATTGTGCCAGATGAATTTACTCTCAATTTTCTATCCCTGAAGACGTCTGCCCAGTCATGGGATTGTACATGTGTCATAGGTAAACACTTGCTCATCTCAATTGCAAGACCTTGGCTGTCGTCTGTGGTATAGAAGAAAAATAAACTTGGAGTTAAAGAAGTCTTATTTGAGGCATTAAGCAAAGATGGTGGAGTAAAAGCAGGAACTGACTTGAGCTCTCACCCCAACCACCTGCAAATATCTGTAAAAAATGACTAAAAAGTCTTATCTGAGTTCTGGCTCAGGGATGTGACTTTAGGGAAGGCACCTTTCTCTGGATCCTAGTTGCCTCATTTATACGATGAGGGGATTGGATTAGATGATCTCTATGGTTCCTCCCAGCTCTAAACCTGTGTTCTTGAGTGACTTTGCTTGACCATTGTACATAAGTGTATCATTTACTAACAAAAATATCATCGATGGTTTCAAACTCTTCCCTAAGGTCAGTGCAGAATCTTTCCTCCTGTGATTCATTGGTGTCAGATGCACTGATTGATTCTAATAAACATAAACCTAAAGGGTTGTCCCCACCCACACTTATTTTCTCTTGCCCAGTGGAAAATGCTTTGTAAGCATTATAGCCAACACAGTCAATCTAATTCAGCAGTCATTTATTAAGCACCTCTAATGACCACAGCACCATAGATACAAATATGGGGGGGAAATGGTATTTGCCCTCAAGGAGCCTGGCCTACTGAGAGGATGTATCATTTACACAGAGATGAAAACACAAAGTCACATGGCACCAGCATCTGTGAGCATGCTGTATCTGTATTATCTTCATTACCTGTCAGGCAGAGCCTGAATCTTAGTGGTCACTTAATAGGTACTCATTTATTTATTAATTGATGAGAGAAAGGGCACTAATAATTTGGGAGATCCACAGGGGTGGTCCCTGTGCCCACCTTGAAGGAAGCTTGGGCTTCTAAGAGGTGAGCAGCCAAAGAACTCACTCCAGGAATGGAAGAGCAACTAGGCAAAAGCACAGACGGAAAATGAATTACTGAGTTCAGAGAACAGCCAAGAAGGCCAATTTAACTGGAATAGTCTGTGGGGAAAATAAGTAACATGAAATCAATCTTTAAACAGTAGCAGAGAGCTAGATTGGGGCAGCTAAGTGGCACAGTGCCAGGTCTGGAGGCAGGAAGACTCCCCACAAGTTCAAATCTAGCCTCAGACACTTACTAGCTGTGTGACCCTTGGCAAGTCACTTAACCCTGTTTGCCTCAGTTCTTCATCTGTAAAATGAGCTGGAGATGGAAATGGCAAACTAAAATCCCAAATGGGGTAACAAAGAGTTGGACATGACTGGAAAATGACTGAACAAAAGACAGCTAGATAGTGAAGGACCCTAAATGCTAAATTGAGGGATTTATAATTTATCCTAGAGGTAATAGGGAGGCATGGAACATTTTTGAGCTATAAATGTGAGCTCTTGTTACTGAAGCACAAAGGCCTGTGAGAAAGATAAAGTCATTCTGCCATATTATGTTACTAGCCTAATTCGGATTTACAGAAAGCTCATCATAAGAAAATAGTCGTCTCTCCTACTGCCTAGCACTATGCAATGCTCTTAGTAGACAAAATCAATATTTCTTGAGTAAATGAGTGAATGAGATTGCAAAATGAGGGGGAAAAACAAGTCAGATACTATACCATTTGTGCAGAATCATGTCTATGGAAGGTATGGTGAATAGGAGTGAGCAGCTGGGCCTTTGGCTGAGCTACAACTGACTGAGGTAGGAAGATAGCTAGCAGAGAAAGGAGTGCTTCACCACATGTTACCCCTCCCCCCAAAACCTGAGGTCTGTTGACAATACATAGTCATCCCATAAATGCCACTTGACCTTCATTGAGGGTACTCCCCTACTTCCCCCAACCCTCTCCCTCCCAGGATCTTCCTCTTGTAATTTCTTTAGTCCTTTAGAACAGAAAAATGACCCTGGGAGGGAAGTGAGTACAATATAAGTTTCCCCAACTTCTCACTAATTGAATCAATCAATAAGAACTGATTAAATACTATTTGCTAACTTTGTTCAGTTCTAGTGCTATGAAGAAAAAACCCCCAGCCCCTTTCGCCAAGTAGCTTGCATTCTGTTGGTGACACTGTGTGCACATACAAGTAAACCTCCCTCTTGGGGATATCCCCTAATTTGAATTTGGAGGTTGGGTGCCCAGGGGGATGACTATCCTAAATTTAAGGTACTTTGGAGGCTCACATTTTTGAAACTATAGCTTGAGAGACCCTTTTAGCATGTTTACTTTTTATAGTTAACCAACAGTGTAGAGTTTTTAAAAAAAGACGATTTATTAAACATCTCCCCATATAACTAAGGCACACGTTCCCCCAACTACACAGAGTAGCAATGAGAAGAGTGAAAACAGTGAGAGCATAGGCTTGTATGGACAGATTTGGCCAATGCAGTTCATGCTTCTGAGCACTTGTCCACAAATTTACACAGTATCAGTGGGAAGCATGAACACAAAAGGAGTTTACTAGTCAGGCACACATAAAGACACTACATTTAGCTAAAGTGCTTCAAACCTCTGTCACAGTAAGACCTCAATTTCTTGTCTCTCCTTGTGGTGGCTTTACACTGATTCCTTCCTAGTGCAGGAGCTGGGTGCTGGGCAGATTGGACCACCCAACCGCCTCACCCTGCTCCTTTCAGTCAAATCCACTCTCTGTGCTTAAGCCCCTGTTTGGCTAGGTGAGGGGGTCTTCTACCAGGCAAGTTGCCATGCTGCTGATGGTAGAGGAGAGGAAAAGAGAAATCCACCCCCCTCCCCCCACTACTACTGCATTCTGGGGAAAAAAATATAAAGGAAAAAAGGTGGTGAGCAATTCCTTCTCAAGAGCTGATTTATTTCTTCTTAGGGGTGTGTGTGTGTGTGTGTGTGTGTGTGTGTGTGTGTGTGTGTGTGTGTGTGTGTGTGTGTGTGTGTGTGTAGAAATAGAGAAAAACAGAGAGGAGAGGAAGAGGGGGAAGAAAGAAAGAGAAGGAAGAGACAGAGAGAAACAAAGAGAGACGGAGAAAGGGAGGAGGGGAAGAGAGGCAGACAGGCAGAAAGGAGACAGTTGTATTTTCTCTTTTTGACCAGCTGAGATGATGGCCTTATCAAACTTCTCTTGCTTTTTAAAGACCTCCAGAGCTGTATTCGATCCTTTGCTGAGCCAACAGCTGCCACGAATAGATAGAAACTTCTTGATGCTTCCTTTAAGATGACCAAAGTATGACAGGGGCATATCCTTTACAAGCTGCCGGTGGGCCACTTCAAGTCTGAAAGGGGTGAACACTTACATCTGATTCTGTTTTATCCTGCAATTTCATTGTTTCTTGGGGAACTCAATTAATCTTGAACCTTCTCTCCCTCCCCTTCTCCCGTCCCCCTTGTATGAAATGAATATACAAGATAAAAACAAGGTATGTTTGCAAGGAAGGCAGGCACTAACAGTTGGGGGAAACAGGAAAGGTCACACAGAGGAGATGGCTGGCCATAAGAGATGGCTCTGGGGCCAGCTTCTCAGCCGCTCCAGGCTCTGTATATACGATATCGTGTCAAGGGGAAACTTGCAAGAAATGTGGTAGCCAAGTAAATGTATCTGAACTGTGGAAAATAGAGAGAGGGCCTACAGTTTTCCCTGGGGGGTGTTCCTGTTATTTCTTCCGGGATGGCTTGTGGCCATCATAAGTGGGAAAGAAATTGGAACTGCTAAAATGACATGCAGCAGTGGACCACAACACACCAAATTCCCTTTGGGCCCAGAACTTAAGAGTCTGCCAAAGCAGCTAAGCAATTTACAGTAATGACAGTCTGACCTCACTTAATGGCCTAACTAATCAGGAGACCAGGTGGCTTATTTCCACACTCAGCTCAAGTGAGCCGGGTGCTGCTTCGAAGCTGCTAGCAGGCATCCTGGGCTAATCTGCCTCTTTAAACAGGTGTTTGCTGGCCCTGCTCTCCTGCTCCAGCTGGCTCTCTCTCTCTCTCTCTCTCTCTCTCTCCCTCCCTCCCTCCCTCCCTCTCTCCCCCCTTCCCCTTCTCCCCCTCTCACTCCTTCCCTCCTTCCCTCTCCCTCTCTCTTTCTCCCTCCCTCTCTCTCTTCTCTCTCTTTCCCTCTACCCCTCTTTCCCCCTTCTCTCTCCCCTTGTCCTCCTCTCTCTTTGTCTCTCTCTGTCTCTTTCCCATCTCTATCTGTCTCCCTATCTCTCTTTCCCTCTTTCTCTTCTCTTTTCAACTCTCTCCCCTTCCCTTTTTCTCTCTCTCCTCTCCCCCTTTCTCTCTATCTCTCTCCCTATCTCTCTCCCTTTCTCTGTCTCTCTATCTCACTCTCTTGTCTCCCCTTTCTTGTATCTCTCTCTCTCTCTCTCTCTCTCTCTCTCTCTCTCTCTCTCTCTCTCTCTCTCTCTCTGTCTCTCTCTCTCTCCCTCCCTCCCCCTCCCTCTCTTCAAATAAGTGATTTACCCAGGGTCACACATCTAGTAAGTGCCTAGGCTGGATTTAAACTCAAGTCTTCCTGACTGCAGGACTCATCTTTATCCACTATGCTGCCTAGATTTTTAAGAAAACCTCCAAAAGTTTCTTGTCATGCCACCTTCAAATTAAGGCAGGAATAGGAAATCAGGGTTTAAATTCTATTCTGTCTTCTCAACTTGGCTGTGCTCAGGGCCATTGGACTTTCACTGGCTGTTCAGGGCTTCTCACTCTGCCCATAGAAGTCATTCACACACTTGACTCTCAGAGAATATGGAAAACCCATAACTGTAAAAGAATCCTCTTTTCTCAGTTAACCAACCAGCATTTATTAAACATCTACTCTATGCCAGGCACAATGCTAGGTGCTGAGGATATGAAATAAATCCAATAAAAAGATAAAATTATGTTTTCCTGGGGGTAGAAGGGAGGATGTAATACACACGTATAAATAAATACAAAAACATGCCCGAAGGAAATGCAGCTTAAATACAAGGTTATTTTTTTCAGGGAGGTTGGGTAGAGGCAGGCAGTTCTACATGGGGGGACAGAAAAGTGAGGCGACTGGCCCAGCATCCCATAACTAGTAAATACTTCCCATCATCTCTATCAGGTGCTCATCTAATCTGTGCTTGAAGAGCTCTAGCAACAGGGAGCTCACTACCTCCTAAGGCAGCTTTTTCCTCATTTGGACTATCGTAATGGTTAGAAAGTTTTCCTGCTGTCTAGCCTATTGTCTCTGCAAGTCCTCTTTCCTCCCTTCCCCGCTTCTGCCCCATTACTCCAAGTGTTGCTCTCTGTTAGCTTCCTCTGCTTTGGGGAGCAGAGCTGATCAGTACCCAATTCCTAGGTTGGGAAAAAGGAAGATGGAAGGAAGAAGACTGCAGAAGAGAGTGCTTCCAGGAAGGAGGTTACCCAAATCAGCTCAGCCCTGACAGTGCTCATGTTCTGGACCTCCCTTTCCCCAACCTTGCCCCATCCAAACCTACTCTCATTTGTCTAGCACTGGGAAAGTAATAGACCCACTAATTCACCCTATGTTGTTAATGACTTATAATGGCTTCACAGCTTACTTTTCTCAATGGTATAAATCGTTTTTATGAGAGATAAGAGTTTGATCAGGAAGAATGAATCTCCAACAAGTAGAATTATGGCAATCCACAGGTGGCATGACAGGAAACTTTTGGGGGTTTTCTTAAAAATCTAGGCAGCGTGGTGGATAAAGATGAGTCCTGGAGTCAGGAAGACTTGAGTTTAAATCCAGCCTAGGCTCTTACTAGATGTGATCCTGGGCGAGTCACTTAAACACGGTTTGCCTCCGTTTCCTCAATTGTGGAATGGTGATAATAACACCTCAAAGGGTTGTTGTGAGGATCAAATGAGACAATAATTGTAATGCACTTAGCAAGGTACCTAGCACCACGATGTGCTATATAAATACTTATGCTCGCCCCTCCCTCTAATCCTATCCCAGAAGTGGGCTGCCATATATATAAAGCCAATTCAGTTTTTCTCTATCATCTGTGTAATACAACATGGCTTGCAGGCTATTGGAAAAATGGAGGGAGGCAGCTAGGTGGTATAATAGATAGCCCTGGAATCAGGAGGACCTGAGTTCAACTCCAGCATCAGATACTTACTAGCCATGTGACTCTGGGCAGGTCACATAACCCCAATTACCTCAAAAAACGATAGAAAGAAAGAAGGAAGGAAGGAAGGAAAAGAGAGAGACTGGATGAAGAGAGGGTTCAAGGCTAGAGAGACTAGTATGGGAGCCATGTAGGATAGAGGTGGAAGGTAAAACTTGGAGAAGATTTTCAGGGAAAGCATGTACATAGAGAAATGTAGATTACAAAAGACAGGATATGTCTCCAAACAAACGTTTGGCAAAAGTGAGTTGAATAACTGCTCTGTGTTCATTTGTGACCTCAGCACCATCTGAAAAAGCAACAACAATTTCCTCTACCAGTTGTCAAAGAGCTGTTTGTCATTTAAGTGAAGTTATTATTTCCATTTCAGAAGCCAAGAGTATCATGCCCCCCTATTCACACATGGTACAGATGGTGGCTGTGGGGTTTTCCACCTCCTAGGGATTACATTATTTTGCCCCAAGCAAGAGAGCATTTTATCTGTGGTAAGAGCATCCATGTTGAGGAAAGACTTACACACAAAGTAAAATACTGGGTGTTTGAAAATACCCTCGATGACTATTGAGAGGAAAGCTTTCCCCCTTCCTTCAGAGCTCAGAGGCTTTGAATCACAGAACAAGGTCCCCTTTCCTTTTACCCCAGACCCTTTTTTGGTAACTGGCTTTAGCTCCTGTAATCCGGAGGCTGTTGAACCTCACTTTTCCTCATCCGCTAATGAGCTCTCTGCCAGTTATATAGCATGAGGGTGGTACGAGGCAGATGATCAGCATGCTGAGTATATCATATTTATTTCAAAGCCCTGGCCTGTTCAGGAGTTGGTTCCTTGATTTGAGTGTACTGATCCACGCATGTATAGGCTTCCAGAAAAGAAAAGAAACAACCGACCAGATAAATACGCAGCATCCTAGGCTAGTGGTTCCCAATGTTTTTAAGCATGAGGACCTACATTTTAATGTCCAAAAATGTGATAGACTCCATCTCTTGATAATAGTTGTACTATTAGTATTCATTGATTGAGGAAATACATAACTGTCTTGCCAAAAAAATCTCCATTCCTCCAATAATTCACAAAAGCTGAATGTTAACCTTGGTCAAACCACTTAACTTTTCTGAGACTTGGTTTCTTCATCAATTAAGTAAGTGGGGATAATTGTTCTTGAACTACTGTATCATAGTCACAAGACTATTATGAGATGAGCATTTAATAGTCCATAGCTTTCTATGCAAATGTGAACTCCCATGATTATACATATGTGTGTGTGTGTGTGTGTGTGTGTAAAACAAATACTACATGTCCTATTCCCATTCTGTCTCCTAGAGTTTAAAGGAGACTTAGATGCCACTTTTTACCCATCTTTCATTTTTCAAATGAGGAAGTCAGTTCCTAGTGTAGTTTTACTCATCTGAGTGGGTATCATAGACTAATCAAGATAATGATCCTAATAAAATCCATAAATTAGTAACAAAATTCAGGGTCATTTACTCTAAGGCAGTTATTAAAAGATGAACAAAAAGTATGAGGATTCAGTCATTTAACAAGCATTTAGTTATGAACTGCCTACTATATGCCAGGCACTGTGCTAAGTGCTGAGGATACAAAGGGGGGAAAAGTGAAATATTCTCTGCCCTCAATAGTTTACATTTTAACTTTGGGGACAATCTGTACATATTTTGATATGTACAAGATACATACAAATTAGATACAAGGTAATCTTAAAGAAGAAGAAGATGATTCATGAACTGAATTGTAAAGGAAACAAAAGATGCCCAAAAGTAGAGATAAGGATGCAATGCAGGTATGGCAACAATATGGAGGAACCCTGGATTTTTGCAAGGAAGTCAGGAATTTTCTTAACCATGGACCCTAACAGTACAACTATTAGTGGAAGGGAGGTCTATGACATTTTTGGACATTAAAAATAGGGTCTTTTTTTTTTTTAAGGATAATCAAAAGCATTGGAACCACTGTCCTATAGGATGTTATGTGTCCATTTGGTTAAATGTCTGTGTATAGATTTTTTTTTTCACGCAGAGACACAGATAGAAGACAAAGGATTGTATGTGAGGGAGAGTAAGATCAATATGACTGTATCATAGAATGTGTCAAGTGGAGTAAGACTGTGAAAATTGTGAATAGAAATTTAAATATGAACAAGATTTTAGAGTTAACAGGGAGTCACTGGAGTTTCTTGAGCAGAGTGGTATCATGATCAGCCCTGTGCTTTAAGAGCATAGTTTTGGCTTCACTATGAAAGATAGATTGGAATGGGGAGAGATTTAAGGCAGACAGACCAAAGAGGAAATTTTTGCAGTTGTCTGGACTACTGGGGTAGTAAGAAAGTCAATGTAGAATGGCAACTGTGTGAGTCAAAAGAAGAGGACATTTGTAAGAGATGTTGTAGAGGTGGAAATGATGGGATTTGGCAACTTATTGGATGTGAGTGTGAAGAGTCAAGGAACATGGAGACTGGGAAATTGGTTACTTGGAAAGACAGTGGTACCCTCAGCAGAAATAGGGAAGTTCAAAATCGGGCTGTGTTTGGGGAGAAAAGAGGAAGATGCCAGTGTGTAGAACAATAATATAAAATAATAGCAAAATAGTGACTTTTCCCAGGGCCCTTCCTATCTGAAATTCATAGGAACAGGAAAGGAGAAGGAAGAAGAGGAGACATGGAAGAAGAGGTGGAATCTGCATGAAAACATGATGAAGTTTGTAATCCCTGTATATTCTTGGCATATCTTGAAGATCTTTTCAGTGAGCCTACAAAAAAATGAACTTACATCCCCAATATTTTATTCACTTATAAAAAAGCAATGACTTTGTCCATCTGTACCATAGTCCACAAAACATTAGATAGAAAAGAATAACAGAATAGCAAACTAAGGTTTATTTCTATTTAAACTCCACTGAAAAAGATGAGATGAACAAGATGAATAACATGAAAAAGTGACAGCTGATATTTATATGGCATTTTAAGGTTTGCAAAACACTGCACATATATCTTATTTGATTCTCCAGTCAACTTTGTGAGGTAGAAGTATTATTATCTGCAATTTTAAAATTATTGTTCAATTGTTTTCAGTCATGTGACTATATTTGGAGTCTTTGTGGTAAAGACACTGGAGTGGTTTGCCAATTCCTCAGATGAGGAAACTGAGGCAAACAGGGTTAAGTGACTTGTGCAGGGTCACACAACTAAGTAAGTGAAGCCAAATTTGAACTCAGATCATCCTGATTCCAAGCCCAGTGCTCTATCCACCTAGCTGCTCCATTTTACAGGCAAGGAAACTGAGATTCAGAGGGTTAAGTGACTTGCCCATGTTAAGCAGCTAGTAAGTGTCTAGATGAGAGATGGACCCAGCTTTTACTAACTCCTAGATCAATATCCTTTCTACTCTACATAAATTAATATAGAACTTTAGTTTGTCAGCTGCTTTCCAGATACTACTCTCTGTGATATACACAGTGCAAGTCTCATTATCCCAGTTTTATAGATGAGGAAACATAGGCTGGGACAAGTGAAATAACACCTTATTGCTAAAATTCCTTCACAGTTGTATGTTGCTTATCTGATGCCATGTGGTGACACAGACAATAAGGGTAGGGCAGGATTTGATTCCAGGTTTCCTCATTAAAAGTTCAGCAATATGTGACTTGACCACTGTTGACCAGTTAACTTGTTCTCCTTTTATTGATGTAGACAAAATGGAAACCTCTGCTGATTCAGTTTGGATTCTCCCTTTATTGGCCTTGCCATTCTCGCTCCCAAGAGAACTTTCCACTTGAAAATGGAGAATGGCTTCTGGCATTTAAATCTATGTTTTGATCATCCTACGCTTTTGTGTTTCCATTTTTTCCTGAAGCCTTGCTTTTTTTTTTGCCTTTTTTTATATTTTAATGACAGAAGTATTCTTTTTTTTAAAACGATAGATGGTTTCCTTCACCTTGTAACTTATCTCAATGCCTTTAGCTTTTATACCCCAAGCATTTCCTGTAAATCATGCCTTACCTATTGAGTCTGGCATAGTATTCAACCTTCCACATCCACCATCTGTAACATTTCTGCTGAGAGGAGGGAGATATGTTTCATTGTTCAATCTATACTACCATGATTGTTCTTTAAAATAAATCTGTTCAGTTGCCTTCTCCTTTACTTTTCTGTCATTGTATATACTTCATTGTCTTCATAAAAGTTTTCCCATATTTCTCTGAATTCTTCATAACCTTTTTCCCCCTTATGGTACAGTAGGGTTCCATTATATTTATGTATCACGGTTTGTTCAGCCATTTTTAATTGTTGGGTGCCTTGTTTCCACTATTTTTACTGCTACAAGTAATGCTGCTAAGAATATTTTTGTTCAAATGGGACCTTTCTACCAACCCTTGGGTATATATCCAACTGAGCAATTTTTCTAGGGAAATTCCAGTTCCACCCCCAGCTTCAGAATGGAATAATTTATAGCTCCACCAATCTTTTATTAGCGTACCCATTTCCCCGCACACCCTCTAGCATTGACCATTTCCTTCTTTTTCATTTTTGCCATTTTGATGGGTGCTAGGTGAAACTTCAGAATCCTTCTAATTTGCATTTGCCTTATTATTTGCGATTTGGAGCATTTTTTGGCAGATAGTTCTGATGAGTTCCCATTTGATGGTAACTCCCCTATGGGTAGTTTTTTGAACTGCTCTAGAAAACTTTTGTTTGAAAGATCAATCTGTCTCCATAAGTTAGTATATTTATAGCTTAGTGAGGAAAATTTCCATAATTGTATCACAGCCTGTCAGTTGAAAACCTGGGAGACCCTTGGGTCTGTCATTTCTTGGAGAGTTAAATGTAACTCTTACTTTCTTTACACGACATGACAAATGTGGAAGGAGTAAAGTTTAGTCGCTTAAAGGATGTTCTCAGCAATGAAGCTGATAAATGCCAGGCTCATTGGTAGCACACGTACAAGAGAACCTGTGTCTGGCATTTTCTTAGGCACCTGGAACTTAATGACATTCTTTCTTCTTCTTGTGCTCCTGGCCATCTTGCCTTTTCGGGGTGCATAAAGTAGAGTATAAATGAGATTTCATAAGAAAGTTGGGGAAAAAAAAAACACCTTAGGAGCCAGATCAGTTCATGAATAACAATGGATGACACACATTTTTCATTTTCTTGCATGGATTTCAAAGCTTTTTTTATAAATATTAATTAATCACCATTGTTAGTTAATCAGATTTTCTGCTAATGGCTTCCTCTACTGCCCCAGGGTGATGCAGTAGTGTCCTGGGTGTCAGTCAGCTAGTCAACAAGCATTTATTAAATCCTTACTATGGGCTCAGTACCATGTCCATGGCACACAGGCTCTGGCAAGACTTACCAGCGTGGAATAGCTTGAAGGATGGACGGATAATGGGAGTATGTTTTCTTCTAAAGGTCAATTTAGCTAAGTGCAGGGTTCAACACTAGGTTGACTATAGGGATTGCTGTTTCTATAGGTGGAGGAAACACTGACAGTAATGGAATCCTTGGAGTATTATCAAATGATTTGGAAGCTCTCAGTGCCCATAGAGGAGACAACATAGTATGGAAACAATGACGGGACTTGGAGTCTGTAGAAACCTGGGTTTGAGTCCTGCCTAATTTCCTAGACACTTACTAGCTCTGTAAGTATCTTGTAATTAGCTACTAGATAAGTTAGTTAATAATTTATTTGGGCTTCAGTTTCCTGATAAATAAAATGGGGGAAGAGAATGGGAGGGAATGAACTTTCATACAGCACCTACTATATGCCAGGCATTGTGCTAAGGGTTTTAGAAATATTATCTTGTTTGTTCCTCATAACCCTGCAAGGTAAGTGTTGTCATTATCCCTCACTTTACAGGTGAGAAAACTTGGGCAGACAGAGGTTAAGTGACCTGCCCAGGGACACACAGTGAGTGTCTGGGGTTAGGTTTGAACTCATGTCTTCCTAACTCCAGTCCCAGCACTCTAACTACAGAGACACCCAGCTGCCTCAGAAGATATAATAAGCCTGTGGTGCCTACGGAATGGTGTTGTTTTGAGGGTCAGATGAGGTAAAGAACACTTGAAGAAGAAAAAGCAGAAAAGGAGAGGCAGCTTGGTACAGCAGTGAGTATGCTGACTTTGGAGTCAGGTGAATCCTGGGTTCAGATGCCACCTTAGACATTGATTATACAGATGCCCATGTCCTTTACCAGTCTGAGGCTCAGTTTCTGCATCTGTGAAATGGGGATAATGTACAAATATCTGCCCAAGCTATTGTGAGGATAAAATGTGATGATGTATAGAAGTCTTAAAGTACTCCATGTCAGCTATGATAATAAAAAGGAAAAGAAAAAAGTACAGATTGGGGTTAAGAAGGAAAGCAGCAAGTGTTTGAGCCAAAGGGCAACCAGCATCGAGATGACCCCAAGTCTTCAGAGTGGAATGCATCCTCAAGCCTGCAAGTGTGACCGTACAAGGGTAATCCAAGGTGCCCTCAAAGGAAAGTAGATGTGTGAGAGGGGCTTGCTGGCCATGGGAGCACTGGGCAGATTCCAAGAGAAAGACTGGTTAGCCCTACTCACACCCCCCATACTCTCCCACACCCACTCCCCCACACTCCCCACACACACACACTTGGGGAGAGAGGCCTGATTCCTTTATGCTACTAGTTCTAGCTCTGAGTTCATTCAAGAGGTGATTGAGAGCTACTAATGGGCGTAGGAGGATCAATGGAATTTTATCAATTCTGCTTATGTCAATGAATCCACACAATCTCTGGTTTCCTGTCCTAAAGTACTAATAGAACAGGGAAATTTCCTGAAGTCTTATGAAAGGAGGACCCCAATTCCCATCTTTTTGTTTTTATTTCTGGTTATGTAAATCTCTCCGTTTTTTTATTCTTATATATATGAAGCTTGCATTACAGATCCATGGTTGGCAAGTGCTTTAATTTTTAAAAAAAAATTTATACTGAGGCATCTCCACTCTCTCATCTGCTTCTTCCTGTCATCAGTGGGGCACATTTGCAACATCAATCAATCAATCACAAGCATTTTATGAGCACCTGGTATAGACCAAGCTCTGAACTAGGTGCTGGGCATTCAAGAACAATAAAAAAAACATTCCCTCACTGCAGAGTTTATAGACCATGGGAAGAGACAACATACACATGAATAAAGATGGGCAAGATAAATGCAAGATAATTTTGGGGATGATGCACTAGCAGCTGGGATGATCAGGAAATGACTCAGTTAGGGATGGAGGTGAGGAGAAAGTCCATTCCATGCATAAGCCTCAGCAAAGCCATGGAGATGAGAAATGGAATGGTGTGTGCGAGGAACAGCAAGATGCTCAGCTCGGCTGGACCGTAAGTGGAGTGTTGGATGTGATGAGGCCGGCAAGGCAGATTACAGCCAGGTTGTAAAGGGCTTTAAATATTAGAGATTATCCATCAGGGTTAGGGATGTAGTCTGGAGCTATAGGACAACATTTTTCTCTGTAAAGTTAACTGGCCTCATCAATACTATTAGTGACTCCTAGGATCTTACCCAAGCCCCAAGTAGATTTACACACATACACACACACACGTATATGTGTGTATATGCATATATGTATGTATGGATATGTGTATATATGCATGTACATGCACATACATGCATGTATATGTACACATATACATTTGTGCATGCATACCCTACACACAGATTCATAATGCACCTATATGTACCCATATACATGTACATGCGTGTATGTGCATGCATGCATTGTGTTGTGTGAGTGTGTATATATGTATACATACATACACAATACATACACACACATATATATTTATATACACACACACACAATTCATACATGCAGACACAGACCTCTATGCTAATGACCCCCTAACTACTATCTTCCTAGTAAGTTGTGTCTGCTCGCCAATCTTTGCTTTGCTCAATTGTTGAAATTATTTTCCTGAGGCACAGGTCTGACCGTATCACTACCTATTTCAAAAGCATTCAATAACTCCCTCTGGCCCAAGTTTTAGAATCAAAGATTACTCTCAGAGACTAAAACCTGGCAGAATCCCTAAAATAAAATCTATAGCTAATCTTGTTTAACATTACTACCTTCCATATACTGTGTTCTAGACAAAGTGGGCTGTCTAGTTCTTTCCTAGTCCATCTCTACTCTCTCCCACCTGGGCTGTCCCATCCCCAAGGCCTGAATCTTACTCTCTTCGAATCTTTCTACCTGTTGAAATCCCAGATTGCGTCTGCTGTCACTGGAGAAGTAGAAAGAGCCAGGACCAGTAGTGAGTGACAAATGAGCAACCAGGAAGTTTTTTAAAAATCAACATCTATACTCATTGGAAAGTGACACCCAAAGAAACTCTGGTGGTGGCCCCTCATCACCGTGTGACTCTGTGAGCTCTGATATCTATTCATGCCGTAACATTGGGTCAACACCCACAAGGCCTAGCTAGGAAGATTCTTTTTCTACCTGGCTATTCTTTTCCTCATTTCAGGTGCCCCCCCCCCCCGCTCCCACTCCTCACAACTCCATGTGATTTGGCAAGAAGACGGTACTGGCAGAAACAGACTAATGCATATAAAAGTGAAGGGGGATGACTCTACACTAGGATATCACAGAAGGAGCTTTTCAATTTTCCAACCATTTAGGGCCCAGAGCTGATTCCACAGAGAGTGAGAGACCATAATGCCTCATTTATCTAGCATGTCTCTATCTGACAACCTCAGCTAGCAGGGATAGAGTTAAGAATTAGGAAGTAAGCAAAACGACTTAAAATGACAAAAAAATGACATTTGAGAAACCAAGACATCACTTATGGAGTCCATCTATTAAAATTGGTGGATTTTATTCAGAGACAAACCATTCGGTCAGAGCTCTTCAAAGTTCTTTGTTTATTCTTACGTTGGTCATAATTCTAATCAAGTTGGTCATCTCAACCCACAATAAATTAGAAGTAACAAATCCGAAAGGCTGTTGGAAGGTGTTATGCCAACAGCAATTTGGCATGGCAGCCAAGAAGGAGAAAGAATGTATAAAAAGAAAGCATGAGAACTCAAAAAGCCTGGGAGTCTGGAGGCCACTCAGGATAAGGGCAAACAGCTTTCCTTCCACGCCTCAGTAGACACTGAGACTGTTATAGTATTATAGCTTAAGAAGGAAGGGTAGTGTGTAATGTAATTTAGAAATATTTCCATTAGGGGCAAAGTCAAAAGTTTTGATGGTTAAAAGGCTACACTTTAGTTATCTGGAAAATTCACTTATGTAAGATACCTAAGACCTCATATATGATGGACAAATAAAGTATTATTGTGTTCTGGAACAGAATAGTTTTTTGTGTATGTGTATTTTAAATAAATCACTCATTTATGCATAAAGATTCTGGAGAAATATAATACTTCTGAGACAGGTAGGCCAATGGTAGGCTTGTCGTGATCATATCTTAGAAGATCATTTCATAGGTCCAAAGGAACATAAATCAAGAACTTAAGGGATCTTGTAAGTAATCTAGTCCAACCCCTTAATTTTATAGATGCAGAAAGTAAGGTCCACAGAAGTTGTAATTTGCCCAAAATCACAGAGGTAATCAATCAACAAGCATTTATTTGGTAAGTGTTTATTATGTGTAAGATAGTATACTAGGCCCTAGGGAAGGCAAGACAGGAGTGAAAATAATCCCCCCTGCCCTTCTCCAAGGAGCTTACAGTCTAGTCAAGCTGTTCTCCCTCCAGTTCAGGTCTGACTATGTCACTGCCATTTCCACCTTACTCAGTAAGTGTAACTTCACAGCTCAAACATAAAATCCTCTGTTCGGCTTTTAAGGCATTTTCTAATCCAGCCCCTTCCTACATTTCCAGTCTCTTAAATCCAGTTGACATTGACCTCCTTGCTATTCCTCAGATATGACACTCCACAACTCAGCTCTGTGTATTTTTACTGACTGTCCCCTGTGATAAAAACTCTATCCCTCATCTCCATCTCCTCCCCTAAGATGCTATCTGATTTATCCTATCTGTATCTTGTTTGTTCTTATGTTAGATTGGGAGCTGCTTGAGGGCAAAGACTTTTCTACCCCTTTCTTTCGTATCTCCAGTGCTTAGCACGGTTTCTGGCACATAGTGGGTACCTTTTGTTGTTGTTGCTCTTGTTGTTCTAGTCAGGAAGATAACATGTGTGTATATTTGCATGTATTGTTCCAAATATAACATGTACAATACAATATGCATTTGTAAGTAGTTATAGACATAAAATATATAATGATAGTAAGAGGCAGAATTGGGGTTTGAGGGCATGTTCTATGACTCTGAATCCATTGCTTTCCTTTGTACTATGCCATGCATCTTTAATGCAGAAACATGTCCCAGGATAATGTTAATGACTTCTGGGTCAATGGTCCTGGTAGAAGTATACACAGACACAGAAATGCAGAATCATAGAATCTCAGTGTTGGAAAATGACTTCAGAGGTCTTTTATGAATAGCAATCTGTTCTATACTATTCTGACAAGTCTTCATACCATAGCCATTGGGAGACCTCCAGGGACATGGAACTCATTACCCTCTGAGGCAGCCCTTTTCACTTTGGATCAGTCTCAAGGTGATAAAATGATTGTCCTACTTGCTAAGAGTAAGAAAACAGTGGTTGGATACAGTGGGTTTGTCACTGTCAAGCAAGAGTAAAGGAGAGCCTTTAAATAGACTCTAAGGTAATGCCCAGGAAATCTAAAGGTCGGTGTTAACACAGCTGTTAACCTCAGTCAGGCATTTGGAAGACTTGCCCAGTTGGAACCATTTCCAGGTCTAGCTAAAGGATTCCCCTTCCCTGTCTTCCGCCATCTCAGATAATTACAGGATGGCAAAGGAAAAACTAAGCAACAGCCTGAAGAGTTGATATTGTCTACAATTACTCCAGAAGCAGCTTGGATGGGGAGTGGATAGAGTATTGAACTTGACGACAAAAAAACTTGTGTTCCAGTCTCACGTCAAACACTTTCTAGCTTTACGACCCTGGACAAGTATTCTGGGCTGGGTTTGACTCAGGCCAGTCTTCTGGTAATTTATGTTTGATATCAGAACAAAATGAGACATTCGTAGATCACTTGGCAGCAAACAAAAGGAGAACTGGCAACAAGAATATGCATTAAAGTTTACTTGAGTTGATTCAATTCAGTGAAGCTCCCTCAACTCTGTTGCCCATTGCGATCCACCAGCCAAGCATCAGAACAAATGCCTGGAGTTCCTTGTCGCTGTTTTGTAACTAAGTGTTTGGGAAATGGTATCAACAGCCTGAGCCTGAGTTCTATGAGCTGATCAAGTCTCAATACCTCTTAAGAGAAAACTAACCTAACTTGCAAGGGGACAAGAATCTCTTTCAGCCTCAGTTTCCTTATCAGTCAAATGGGACAATAGCACCTACCTCACAAGGTTGTTATGAAAGCCAAACAAGATAACACATGTATAAAGTGGCTGACAAACCTTAAAACACCATTTTAAATGTCAGCTATTGTCGTCATCACTGTCATCGTCATCATCATCATCATCATCATCATGCCATTTCTAGAACAATAGCAAACACTTTGCATCCTCAAACTGCTCTTTCCGATCTTCCTGTATTAAATTTGTACTAAGTTTGGGAGCCCATATACTAAAACTGGAACAATAAAAAGATGAGTGTGGTCCTTGCTCAATGATGACTTGTGAATTTGTAAAGATTACCTTATTTAATTGATTAATTTAATTAATTGATTAAATTTAATTAATCATGGCCCAGAGGAAAGAGCATTGGCTTTGAAGTCAGAGGGCCTAAGTTCATGTTAGTACTTTGTCACTCGCTATCTGTGTGACCTTGGCTAAGTTATTTAACCTCTCAGGGCCTCAATGTCCTTATCTGAAAATGAAGGCATGTAATGGTAATGAGCGTCTGAAGATCTTCCCTGCCTGGTGCTGTGAATATCGCGTTGTCTTAGACTGCCTCTGGGTCCCCTATAAGCTCTCATTCCATGAGTCTGTGATCATAGTTAGCTTAACAGAATACTAGACCAGGGGTCAGGAGACATGGATTCCAGTCCTGATTGTCAGTAGCTTTTGGCCTTGGGTGGAAGGTTGGACCAGATTATGTCTAAGGTCCTTGCCAGCTCCCAAGTACTCTAAGGATGCATACTTCATGTTCCTTCATCCTTTGTCACTGTCTGGCTGAGCTGTCAATTAGCTTCAAGAGAATCAGAGCAAAGTAACAGTTAATTAAAACTATCACTGGCTGCCCTAATGACATTGGTGAAAAGAAGGAATGGTCTTTGTCTCTTCTTATGTTTTTAAATACCCCAAACTATTTCTATAGCTCTTTTAACACAAAAGTCCCATATATGACCCAAAGTGTCATGAACTGGGGTTTAAAGCCTTCAGTCAATAGAGACCCACTTCAGTAGTTCATGTGAACAGCTGCCAAATGACTTTGACTTTTAAGATGAAAATAACTCAATCCTAACTACTCAACTCTGGCCTTCCTGATCAGTCCCTCTATATTTAAAGGGTTCTCATTGGTCTCTGAGTAGGTTCCCTCACTGGTCTTTATCTTCTCTGTGTCATAATCCAAATACCTTAGGGATATGGAATGTGGCTTCCTGGTTTCCTTTTCATTATTCCCTGAAGGCCGGGCAGGAGACTTGGCCATAGGTTTGCTGGCATTAACAAGTTTGGACACATATATTCAGAAGAATCATGCTACCTAGCCAGGCAGATCCAACTCTTTTGTTAAATGTCATGAAGGCTTTTGTATCCAACAAGAATAGCTTCCGTTCCAAAAGTGTTCAGATTTGGATCTCATTTTGCCATTGGGCTATGATGTTGCTTGACATCTCTTGATCTCTTCATTTAAAACTGCCTTACACTTAACCCTATCTGAATGAATCAGAAGTGGGAAAATAAACTGCCCCTTTTGCTGTCTGTGTATGATATCCAGCAGCATCTTCTCTTGAATAAATTTATTTTCTGTAGACTTTCTAAGCTGCTGCTGTTCAATATGCCCTGCCCCTTTAGGCAAAGGGGAAGACAGATTATAAGGAAGAGAAAGCAAACTGTGTGTCAAAGAAAAGTGGGATTGTTGAAAAGGGCCCAAGGAATCACCCATTGTATTGGCAGGTTTCCTTTGGAGCCTCCTGCCAAAAAACGTTCAGGGAATAAACAAGGTGTTTATAAACTGCACATGCCATGGAAAGTATCGACATGTGAAAAAACAACGGAGGGAGCCGGCGTTTGGCAGGGCTCTCTTTGCCAAGTTTGTATCTCCCAAGCCTTGTTTATTGTCATTGTTTCATCCTCTCTGGATGGAATCCATGCCTCCACGAGAGGATTCAGTCCATCTATCCATCTCAAGACAAAGAGGAAAAAGCTGCTCTCTTACTCAAGTTCTTTCCCCAATCTGCTCAATTTAAAACCATTCTCAAGATCTCCAAGGAAAGGGCCATTCTCAAACACAGTCCAGTGCATCTTGGAAATACCTTAGCCTTTTCTGAGAGGCTAGTCATTGTGGTTTTATGGATTTTCCAATGAGAAATTGCCCAGGATTTGTCCAACAGGGCCAGTTTGGAATGAAGAAGATCCCAGGTCATGTGTGTGTGCAGATGTTGAGCCAATGGTTTTTGCATTTGCTTATGAAGTCGTTGAAAATACAAGGTTTCTGCACAATTAATCAGATTCATCATATAACTAAACAGTGAGCAATTCTTGAGTCTGGACTCTGTACTAAACATTCTGTGGGAAACAAAGAAGTATAAAACATGGTCCCTGCCCACAAAGAACTTACAGTCTAATTGGAGATGAAAAAGACACCCACAAAGACTGCACTTAGGGAAGGAGACAGAATTATTCATGACAAGATATGTTGGTGTCATAAAATACTTTGTTGTGTTCTGTGGATGATTAGAAGAGAGGGATGATAGAGAAGGAGGAAGTAGAGGTGGTAGTAGTAGTAGTAGTAGTAGTAGTAATAGTAGCAGCAGCAAAAGCAGCAACATTTGCGTAATTCTTTAGTGTTTGCAAAGCACTTCACAAATATTATCTCATTTTATCTTTACAACTGCCCTGGGGAGTAGGTGCTATTATCTTCCATGTTTTAGAGATGAAATAACTGAGGCAAACAGAGATTAAGTGACTTGTCCAGTGCCATAAAGCTAGCAAATGCCTGAGGCTGGATTTGAAGCCAAGTCTTCTTCACCCTGGGGCATCTAGGTAGTACAGTGGTTAGAGCCCTGGGCTTGAAGTCAGGAAGACCTGAATTCAAGTGCCGCTTCAGACATTTGCTAGCTGTGTGGCCCTGGGTGAGTCACTTAAACTCTGTCTGCCTCAGTCTCCTCATCTGTAAAATGGGAGTGATAATAATAGCATCTACCTCCTAGGGTTGTTGTAAGGGTAATAATATGAGCCCATATTTATAAAGTACTTTGCAAACTTTAAAAGGGCTATATAAATGCTAACAATTAATAACGTTATTAATGATTGTACCAATAATAATAATAAGAGGAATGAAGGACCTTCTATGGTCAAGGAACTGTGCTAGGTGTTGAGGACTAAGGAAAGAACAAAATAGCCCCTGCTCTTGAGCTTGCATTCATATTCAAGCAGGGAGGTCCCAACATATACTCAAGTAACAAAAATTGGTGGATGGCACTGATATAGAGTGACATCAGAAGGGGAAGAGTACAAAGAACTAAAGAGGATGGAGAAAGACGTTGTGTTGGAGGATTCTGAGATGCTGAAGTAAGGAGGAGTGTGCTCTGGCCATGAGTGCACTGGTCATTGGTCTCCAAGCGCTCAAAATTTAGTAGAATAATAGATAAAAATGTAGATAGTGGTACCAGTGCCAGGCACTATGTTAGGCACTTTAAAATTATTATCTTATTTGCTCCTTAAAACAACCTTGAGAGGTAGATGCTATTGTTATCATCCACATTTTACAGATGAGGAAACTGAGGCAAACAGACGTTATGTGACTTGCCCAGGATCATCCAGGTAGTAAATGGCTGAGGCTAGAGTTGAACTCAGGTCTTCCTGACTCCAGATCCAATACTTTATTCACTTTGCCACCTGAGAAGAGATAAGAATATAAAATGCTTTAATCCGCACAAGAAAACAGGAAGTACTTAGGGGAAGCACTGACCAAATGCCAGGAGTTATCTGAGGAAGGAAAGAGGCTGGGGGCAGGCCTGTGTGGAGGGGGAGGTCTTGGATGGAGGAGCCCTTCTGTGTTCTGGTTTGTATTCTTCAGTACCGCGGGAAACCCAGAATCCTCTGCAGTGATTTGCATCATCTGTTGCTCCATCTAGTGTATTTTGTTACACAGATACAGGTGCTCAGGCTTCCTCCTTTTTGGAAAAATAAAGAAAGACCCGGAAGATCATCTGGTGCCGTGGAAATACCTGTGAATCTGAAGGCAAAGAATTCAGGCTCAAATCCCACCTTTGTCACTCCCTATATGATCTTGGACAAATCAATTCACTTTCTCTAACTCCTGGTTTTCTCATGTGTAAAATGAGAGGTTTGGATAAGCAGTATCCTTTCAGCTTTCCACCTAGAATCCCATGACCCAGGTTTGAGTCTCTTACCTAGAGGAATATTCTTGATTTACAGAGCTAGAAGGGGCCTTAGAGATCACTGAGGCCATCTGACTGACCACAGATCCAGCCCTCCTTACACTGCTTCTTACTGCTTGGTGACCCCAAGCAAGGGACTTCTCCTGTATAGGCTTCAGTTTCCTTTTCAGTAAAACAATGGGCTTAGCTTAGATGAAATTAAATGTCTCTTACCCATTTCTTTTCACTTATAATATGTTGCACTTAGCTGCAAATCCAAATTTGGGGATAATTTATTATTTGGGGCAAAGTTTTTGAATATTCACTCACTAGGAGTTATGGTTGAAGAAATAGATACACATTTTTGTCATCTATAACCATCTATTATTAATCTATAACTATTTCCCAGGGTGTGCTGGTAAATATTTAACAACCATCTCTCCAGGAAAAAAGTGTACCTCATATATTTTAGGTTTAATCTGCATTATCAACACCCAAAGGAATAATAAATCGAACTCTCCTTTGTAATATTTTCTTATATCCAAGCTATAAATTCTCAGCAAAAATTTGATTGCAGCAACTACTGTCTCCGGCCTTGAGACTACATGTGGCTCTCTAGGTCCTCAAGTGCAGCCCTTTGATGCAATCCAAGTTTAGGGCTGCACTTGAGGGCCTAGAAGGCCACATGTGATCTCGAGGCTGCAGGTTCCCCCATCCCTGGTCTGTAAGTTAGTAACTCAATCTCAGAGAGTTACCTGAATCCAGGAATTCTTAACTCCAAGTCTAGAACTTTAGCTGTTATGCCCCACTGCCTGTCAAAAGAAAGAGATGAATGAAAAATAGCAATCATGAACACGTGCCAATGAAAAACAATTAATAATGAAATGATATTTTAAAAAGCAGTCTCCAACTCAAACTGTGCTCTAACAATAACAACCATTCTCTTTTTCTGTTCCTTAGTGTTACATGAGCTCAGTCTCTGCTCTGTGGGGAAATAGACCTGTGTACCAGGCCTCACGGGACCAAATTCTTTTTTGAATAACATTCCTCATCTGGAAAATGGAGGCAATCATCCTTATGTCACCTAGCTCATGGGAATGTGGTGTGGGAACGTGATTTTTAAACCTCAAAGTGGTATAGACATGGGAGTTATTATTAATTATTATTATTGCCATTGTGTTTGGTTGCTAAAGTTAGAATGTTCAATTTTCTTTTTTAATGTTGCTCTTGTTCAATCATTTCAGTCACGTATGGCTCTTTATGATACCATTTGGGTTTCTTTTATTTTTTGCAAAGAAACTGGAGTGGTTGCCATTTCCTTCTCCAGCTCATTTTACAGATGAGGAAACTGAGGCAAACAGGGTTAAGTGACTTGCTCAGGGTCACACAGATAGAAAGTGTCTGTGACCAGATTTGAACTCAGGGAGATGAGTCTTCCCGACTTCACGTTTGGCATTCTGTCCACTGCACTATCTATCTGCCCTCTTTCAACGTTTAGGGATATGTTATATCACATGACCAATAAACAGAAATGCCAGGCTTTTGGTGGTCTGAAACTTCTCATGAAAGCTTCTTTCTTCGGAAGGTCTTTCTGTGGCTTGCCATTTCCAGAACCAGAAAAAAGAACTGTGATCATAGCCTCACCCCTACACACACACACGCACACACACACACATGCACACACACACACACACACAACAAGCATGCCTGGGCCTATCCCCTGCTATGAGCTTTGGAAAAGAGAAAGAATTGATGATCCACAAAGGCAATGAAAGTAACACATGAAGAGAGATCCTTTTCTTATTCCTTTTCATCTTGCTCAACAATCCTTATAAATAACACTTTGTGGTGTCAGTGTTTGTGAACCTACCCTCAAACATGAGGAGTAATAACAGAGAAAGAGTCCTTGTGTAAGAAAAGCTCTCATTTCTGAGCCCCTCCTTTACCCCCACCATTTCACTGAATCCTTCCTCTCCAGTCATTGACTGAGGTCTAAAGATGTCAAGAGATCCAAAAATCAAACCATAGTCCTCATGATGAATTTTATGCAAACCCTACAAAAATTGTGTGGTCGTTGCACTTTGGGGTACTCACTCAGGTTAATGTCTTTAAAAGAGATTAAAAATAGAGATATTGGGTCATAAATTGAAAATGTCTTGAACTTATTCCATTCCTTATTGGTTGTCATTTCTTTTTCCTTTATTTAAAAAAATAATATACATGCATTTTTAAAATGCAGATTCATAGCCCATTTGTAATTTATGATTTTAGAGAAATGCTTGTGGCACTCAGAGGTTAAGTGATTTGCCCTTATTATGAAGCAAGTAATGTGTCAAAAGCAGCTATTGAATAGCTCTCTTCTTCAAGCCAAGGCAGGCCTTCTCTCCATCACATGTCGTTGCCTTCTTTAGTGGCAGAGTTAAATACCCATTCAGTCTTGCCTTTGCCTTCCAAATTGTCACTGGAAATGAACAAAATCCTTCTCCAATTTGTGTTAAAAGAAAACAAAAAGCTAATGCTATATATAGCACCTGTTTTAAATTTGTTCTGATACCTTTATTAAATGTAATCAAACACTTAAAATGTGTAGATGTTAAAAACAGCAGGAAAATATTAAACTTTCAGTGGACAAATTTTGAGACATAATATATGTTTTATAGAGATTCCATTGAAATAGGACATGACCTCAGTGACATTCACAATTAGTTGCTAAGAGGCTAGATATATTCCAGAAGGAAAAGAAGTAAAATAATGTAGCCTACCGTATATGCTCTTTATTATGCTGCAATCAGATTCTAGCTTGCATTACACATTGGAATCCTATTGGATTGAGAAATGCCAAACTTTTAGTTTCTTCTGTTCATCCCACATTTTATTAGCAGCAAAGGAAGTTAATGGAAAATGTTGTTCTTTCTTGGATGGAGCATGTTCCCCCCTCCATCACATACAGACACATACTTACACTTCTTTTTTTTCCATGGGGGTAAGCAGGTTCTTTCAACCAGGACACCATTTGAGAAGAACCAATTGTGAGAATACTTATAATTGAAGTATATGTCTCTGTTTGCCACTAAAGGTACTGTTTAATGCCCTGGAAAGATGACTTTGAAAAACGGTTCCCACAGGCTGAGAGTTTACTTGCCTGTCATGGATGTGTAGTTTTAACTCCAAAGATGACTTGGCTCCCTTCTTCACCAACAAATGGAGCCTCAGCACTTCATTCACACAAGCCCAGGGTCCAATAACACACTAGACCCTGAAAAAAATAAAATTTCCACCTTAATTCATGACACATTGTAGGTTAAATTATCTTATTGTAAACCCATGAGAATCCTTGTTGATTTCCATAGATGGTGAATCTGGTTCAATACCTACAAGCTACTGAGTGGGGGAAGTATGAGATCCTCCCTCAGGGAGGAACTCTTGTACCCTGGCACAATAATGAACTCAGTGATCTAACTGGTCTTTTCTATTTGAAACAACTATGACTAATGTAGAATACCTCATCCTGGAAATTAACACCAACCTCAGCTAAAAGTACTGCAAGTAAAGTATTTCAGGAGAATTGGATGCTTTTAGACCTTAAATCAGTTGGCATAGTATGTGTATTTTTTGAATCTTCAGTTGCAGCAGGAGAGAGGGATGTGTGTGATTTGGCAACCAGGCTGCTGACTTTACATCTTCTGATCCACAGAGTTTTCTTCCCCTGGTTATTTCTGATACAATTACAGGACTTACACGCATTAAACAGAAACCAAGTGAAAATGTTAGTGTGTTGTACTCGGCAGGGAGGGAGGAAAAGTCCCTTTGAAATAGGGGTGAGAATGGAATTCACTACTCTCCTATGAAGTGGTCTATAATATGATTAGAGCTAGAAAGAGTCCTAAATTTGGAATCAAGTTACTAGCTGTGTAATCTGGGCAGGTCACATAGCCTCTCTGAGGCTTAGTTTCCTCATTTGTAAGGTGGGAAAAATAATAGCCTCCCTATAGGGTTGTTATGAGGCTCAAATGAACTGATGTAAAACAAATGTTATGATTAGCATACTGAAGACTGCCAGGTGGCACAGAATGGAGAGTATTGGACTTGGAATAGGAAGACCTGAGTTCAAATTCTGCATCTGACTTTTATTGCCATTATGATCCTGGTCAAGTTTCTTGACCTCTCTTATCCTCAGTTTGCTGATCCTTTAAAATGGAGAAAGTTTATATTAATCATATTACATTATATTAAAATAGTCCTTACCTCCCACGGTTGTAGTTTGAACTAAATGAGATAATGTGCAAAGTGCTTAGCAAATGTTAAATGTGTTAGCTATTATTATTATTAGTAGGGCAGCTAGGTGGCACAGTGGAGGGAGTGCTAGACCTGCAGTCAGAAAGATCTCAGTTCAGACCCAGCCTGACACTTACTAGCTTTGTGACCCTGGGAAAATCACTTCACCTGGTTTGCCTCAGTTCCCTCATCTGTAAAATGAGCTGGAGATGGAAATGGCAAACCACTCCAGTATCTTTGCCAAGAAAACTCCAAAATGAAGTCACCAAGAGTTGGAGATGACTAAACAACAACATCGTCGTTAGTATTACTTTTCTAGATCATAGCAAAGCATTTGATAGTCTCTCTAGCTATTGCAAAAAAGATGAAGAGATGTGAGCTAGATAATAGAATAATTAAAATTATTCAGAGCTAGTTGACTGGTCAGACCCAATGAGTTGTCCTTAGGGGGTTTGTTATCAGCTATCACTCCAGTGGAGGTCAGGTCCCGGGAACTTGTGCCTGGTTCTGTGCTTTTTAATACATTTTTCAGTGACTTGGATGCAGGCATGAATTGCCTGCTTGAAAGATGTCAATGACATGAAGCTGAAAGAGAGAATTAATCTGCTCTATAATGGGAAACTATACTTGTTCCCATTGGAGAAAATTAGCAGCAAAGGACAGAAGTTATAAAAAGGCCTGATACAAGGAAATACTGCCTAATGATTAGAGGTACCATAGAATAGAAAAGTCTGTTGGGGGATCCTCTTCACTAGAAGTCTTTAAGGAATGGCTAGAAAACCACTTGTTAGGTTTGTTGGAGAGGGAATTTCTGTTAAGGTATGAGTTGGACTAGCTGGGCATGAGGTCCCATCCAAATCTGAAGTTTTTTTTTATTCCGGATTATTTTAAATGGTATCCAAGAGTATACTTTGAAAATATATTACCTGCCAGAATCCCAAGCTCTAATGAAGCATCTTTACCTCACATGTGCAAGCCATTTTCATGCAGAGGCTAATTGACTCCTATAACATATAAAATGTTAGCACTAATAGGAAGCTTAGAGATCGTAAAATCCAGTGGCTTCATTTTACATGTGGAAAAATTGCAGCCCAGATGAATGAAATGTCTTATCTGAGGTTGTGCAGCTCTTCGGCGGCGGAACAGAAACCTGAAGCCAGGTCTCTGGATTTCAAGTTGATTCCACTACCCTGCCTCCAAGAGAAGTCTCTGGCCAGAGAGTGATGAAATATTCCATAATGGAAGTAGCGTATCCTTCTCTAGAAAAGCCTTCTCTACTCTTAATGACCCGAGTCATTAAGACTTCCATTTCTGACTGATTTCAAGATGAGCTAGCTGATATCAGGCATAGAAGTTATATGTTAAAGAGACCACTTTTTCACATATAACATCTATGCCAGATTTCAATTAGCTCATCCTGAAACCTACCGATCCTTAGGAAGAAAAACCCAATCCACGAGTCTTTAGGGAAGTTTAGCCTGGTCTATTGAGTGTTGTTTTATCTGTACAGTGTTTCAGGAGTTTCTCAGGAGCATCTAAACCTCTATGTTTGTGAAATGAGCAGAAATATTCGTAGGAACATTCAGTTGAACAGATTTTTAAAGTGTGCTGCCTATGAACCCTAGTAAATGTGTTAGGATTACTCAATTTCAGGATATGATAATTGTTCTATAGTTGATATAATTTGTTCCCTAAACTGATTTTAACTAAGAATAAAATGTAATTTCTTCATTTTTCCAATGCGCAGTCCTCTGTGTAATGGAAACAGTAGCAAACTCTTGAAACAGGAGACTTTTGCTTGAGTCTCAGAGCCACCATTTACTAGCTGGGTGACATTGGGTGAGTTGCTTGATGCTTCCAAGCCTCAGTTTCCTCATCTGTAAACCGAGGCTAGTGATACTTGCATTATCCACCTTCTGCAATTAGTTTTGAGATCAGATAAGATAATATACATGCAGTATTTTATAAATCTAGGGCATTATCGAAATAGTCCCTCTGGCCTTACTATGACTCTCTAGAATGTCTTACAAACACATCTGGCCTCTTTAAACATAGCATTGAGATGGTTCATTCTTCCTTTTTTGTAAGCATGTTCCTCTAATGCGTAATACAGTACCTAGCACGTAGTTAATGCTTGTTAAATGTTTATAGATCAATTAATTCCATTACCGACTGTTGGTTCTGTTCCTGTGATACTGGGCCCTAGTAGGAAAGCTTTTGTCTTATCTTTCTAGAAACCTGACCACACGTCACTTCCAAGCATGTAGGCTGCCTGCATTCATCCCCCTCCCACCCTTCTCCTCCCCCTCCCATTGGAACTGGACTCTGCCTCTAACATCCTAGGCTCTCATGGGTGATCTTTTACCATATCTTACCCAGAAACAGAGCTTCATGCCACTTTTCTTAGCATACTTCACTTTCACACAACTTTCCTACCTTTGCTTTCTGGAATTCTTAAGGGAACTCTCTAGAAGCAAAGTCATGTACTACCTTATATGTGACAATGGGGAGAAGCGATATAAGAAGCAGCATCTAGGTGGTGTAGTGGGTTGAGCACCAGCCCTAGAGTCAGGAGGACCTGAGTTTAAATCTGACCTCACAGACTCTTACTAGCTGTGTGACCCTGGGCAAGTCACTTAACCCCAATTGCCTCCAACCCTCCCCCCCCAAAAAAAACCAGGGCATCATGCCACTTTTCTCAGGATACATCATTTTTTACATCTACCTTTGGAATTCCTAAGGGAACTCTTTAAAAGCAAAGTTTTGTACTATCTTATATGTGACTGTGGAGAAAAGGAATATGAGGAACAGCATGGACAGTGGTGAATAGCCTAATTTGAAAATAATTATTGAGCTTTAAAAATATTTCAGAGAAGCTTTCTTAAAAGCAAACAAACCCTGGATTCTTGTCATGAAAAATAATGGAACCCCAAACTTAGGCCTCAGAACATAAAAAAAAAAAATGAAGACAAAGTCAGTCCTACAAGAATCCCCTCCTCACCACTCCCAGCAAGTGGTCATCTAGTGACCTTGGTGATTGAAGCTATCTGGCAAGGGGGAAACACCGCCTCCCAAGGCAGCTCATTACACTTTTAGAAAGTTTTAACTGCTAGGGAGGATTTCATTACATCAAATAGAAATTTACCCTTGTGTGACTTTGCCCAATTGTTCCTAGTTTTGCCTTCTGAGGCCAAGGAGAACACGTCTAAGCTCTCCTTCCCTCTGAAAGTCACTCAGATATTTGAAGACAGATCAAAAGTTCCCCATAAGTTTTTCTCTCCATGCTTAATATCCTCTGGCAGATAAATACAGAAAAAGCTGATGAATTACTGGACTGGCCTGATCCTTATGGGTGAAGGAAATACACTTATATGTATAAATCTTTAAAATCAATTAAGCAAACAAAAGGCTAAGATGATTATCCCTCTTCCTGTACCAGGTGTCATTGAATATTAGAGCCAGAGGAGACTTAGAGTACATCTAGGCCAATCCCCTGATTTTGCAGGTTGGGACACTGAGGTTCAGAGTTCAAAATCACACAGGTGGAGTTGTAAACCTGGTCCTCTGCTTTCTAACCCAAGACTCACTCCATGACACCATGTACTTTGAGTCTGGTTAGTTTTAAAACTGGAAACTTCAGACTCGCCAAGGATTTAGTTCTCAAAAATGGGGCAAACACATTTGACATGCTTTATGAAAATTGGGTCAAAAATAAATCTCTTACCTATTTATGAAAAATCAAAAGTGGCATGCCAGCCGTGCTTCATGTGAGTTTTTAGTTTTTTTGAGGGGGAGGGTTGTTCTTTCACTTTCAGTTATATCTAATGTTTTTAGCATTTTGTGAACTTCATTTCTTCCAACATGTCAAAGGTGTTTGTCTACACTAAGAACTAGCTTCACTGTAGGATGAAAATCTGTTGTAAGAGAGTCATGTGGCTTCTGTCAGATTTTGGAACCAGGACAGCCAACTTGAGCTTACTCAAACAGTCTAGGAAAGGAGTAAAATCTCAGATTTCTGATGAAATGTTCTATAAAAGAAAAACCATGTTCTTACTCATTGCAGTTTCCAGAGGATTTTTTTTTCTGTCTTGGCATCAATCAGTCATCAACCAATCATTAAGCTGTCCTTTTAGATAGATGGTCATTTTAAAGACTAGTGAGCTCAACTCACCTTACTCTAATTAACCTAAGAAGAGCTTTAACAAATTCAAAGGATATAAAAATAATTTTAAACATTAAATTAAAGGACAGTCTCTGACAAATGTGGTGTGGTTGAAAGAACACCAAGTCTTGGAGTTAGAAGACCTGACTTAGAGTCTCACCTCTACCACTCACTAATTGTGTGATTGGGTACAAGTCACTTAACTTAAGGCCTAGTTTCTCATCTGTAAAATGAGGGTGATTCAAGGATATGAGGAGTGGCTAGGGCGATGGTGTGGCAGGAAAGAATCAGTTTGAAGTTATGATTTAGTGGGCTACCAATTTCTAGAGCTCTGTAAACAGCAAGGAGCCTAGAAGATGGATTTTGGCTCCTCGGATGACAGAATCCGAAAACTGAAAGGATGTTGTTGTTGTTGATCCTTCATTCTCAGTGAGGATCTATGACATCAAGAGGATGATGTTTGACTTGCAAGTGAATTAGATTTAAGTGAGGTAGAGTTGGCAAAGTCATCAGCCTCACTCTCTCCTCCAGAATCACCGGAATCCAATGACAAGACAAAAGTCAAGATGACTGATGATGGCCCAGTGAAAGGATGCATGGCTTTACAGTGGAATAATCCTTAGCTTTAGATTCAGAGGAACTGGATTTGAGTCCCAGCCCTAGCATTTTCCACTTGCTTTATCTTGACCAGTCTCTTCATTCTCTGGAATTGAATTTCCTCACCTATAAATAGAGTAAATGGTCTATAAGAATATTCCACCTCTAAAATCTCATGATCCTTTGAACTCCAGGGGCCATAGAGGCCAATCTGAACTTCACCAGGAATCCCCTCTATGGCATCCTGACAAGTAGTGAATCCAGTCTTTGAGGACTTCTAATGAGAGAGAGGCCATCCTGCCTCTACCTCCCAAGGCAGCTCATTCTACTTATAAACATTTTGTTTAGCAGTTTTTCCTTACTAATGGCCTAAATCTACCTCTCTGAATCTTCTGCCCATTGTTCTTAATGCTGCCCTCTTTGTAGCAGCCTCTATAGGTCATGTATGAATCAGACCCAGCAAACATGAGTTCATTTGAATATTAAAGCTTGGTAGATTAGGTGGCCCCCAATATGATTTTATGGTTTGAGAAAGGGCCCTCTGTCCCCCAAAATAACTTGCTCAACTACTTGATAATACTTTGGAAGAAGCAAAAATATGTGTGGAAAAGGCATCCATCTTATAGGGAGAAGACCTGGTCTCAAGTCTAGATTCTACCACTTATTGACCTTAGGCTTAATCTTTCAGCTTCAGTTTTTGCCTTTTGAAAATAGAGATAATCCTTACTATGTCTACTCGACAGGGCTGTTGTGAGGACTGAATTAGATAATGTATCTGGAGTATTTTGTGAGCTATAAATTAGTATATACATATAAGGGATTATTATTATTATGGAGGACATATTATATGAATTCTTGGTTTATCTTGCCCCATTTTGGTCATTTGGAATAAAACAGAATTAAGTGACGTTGAGCTAAGGATCACTGTTTGTCCATTTTATAAAGATATCTGCATTCCTATTGGCAGAGCAAACAAAGTTATTAAGTACCTACTGTGCTATGTCCTGAGAGATGAGAATTTTATATGACATGATCCCTGTCCTCCTGGAGCTTACAATCTAGTAGTGAGATAACTACAATTACAAGTACATCAGAGTAGTTCAAAACAAAGTGTTATGTGAGGGTAAAAGGGAAATATCATTATGGGGGGGGGGGCATTTACAGAATGGGGAGGAATCCTGGTGGCAGACCAGAGATGCTATGGGCACATAGTAGGCGCTTAATAAGGCAGATAGGTACAATACAGTGGAAAAAAACACTTTGGAGTCAAAAGTCCTGAATGTAAGTTCTGGGCAGCTGAGTGGCACAGTGGATAGCATGCTGGACCTGGAGTCAAGAAGACTCATCTTTCTGAATTCAAATCGAGCCTCAGATACTTACTAGTTGTGCAACCCTTTGACCTGTTTGCCTCAACTCCTCATCTGTAAAATGAGCTGAAGAAGGAAATAGTAAAGCACTCCAGTGTCTTTGCTAAGAAAACCCCAAATGGGGTCATGAAGAGTTGGATACAACTGAAATGACTGAACAACAGCTATATGACCTTGGTAAAGACTTTTAATCTTCCCTTACTCAACAAAGGAAGACTCAGAGTTTCTTCCTTTCTAAAACAGGATTATTGCATGGACTACTCATACCATAAGGTTGTTGTGCAGATCACAGGATTTAAAGCTGGAAAAAAACTTTCAATATCATCTAGTCCATTGGTGCCAAACTCAGATAAAAATGGAGAGACCACTAATTCATACATAAAGATCCCTGCAGTCTGTATAGTGCTTTAGTTTTAAAATGTAATGTTATGTATGTTTCCTTTCATTTTTATTTATTTTGTTAAATATTTACCATCTACATTTGAATATGGTTCACAGTGCACTTGGCGCTGTTGCAAGCTGGACATTATGTCTGACATCTTTGATTTAATTCAATCTCCCATTCCACAATTGATGGCAGGCTCCCAGAAGGGAAAGGACTAGCTCAAGGTCACACAACTAATAAGTTGCAGAAATAGGATCTAAATTTGGGTCCTTTGACTCTGAATCACTGATATTTACACTAAATCTCACTGCCCTCATCATGTGAGATGATGTATGTGAAGTAACTTTGTAATAGAAATTTTCAAGCCTACAACCAGAGCTAAGGCTTAGAATGCAAACATCTTAGGGAGAGAGGGCTGTGGATGAAATTCACCCTAAGTTACCAATGTCTCTTGTATCTTATTGGGAGAACAGATTTTGATAGGAGGAAGATATGGAACACCTGGAAGGGGAGGGAGAGGAACAGACTCTAGAAGGGGGTCTTCAGGACCAAAGGTGTCATCTCACAGTTTTTTCTTGTTACAAACACCACTTTTATTTGGATTGCTGATGCTGCCCCCTCTAATGTCTTGAAAATATAAACATAGAGCACAGTGTCCCCCAGCAACTTTCCTGTTGATTTCAAGAAGCTTGGAACTGAAATCAGTGTTTGTAGAAATGCCAGTATTATATCAAGAGCATTGCTACGACTCAGTGAATTTTCTTTAATGATGCTTATATGTAACTTAGCTGCTTTCTCTTCTTTTGCTGTTAATTGTCCTAAGACATAAAAGTTGATTTTTTTTTCCTCCGGAGATAATATTCCTCTTCTGTGGTTAGAAGGATAGAGAGGAATTATGGCTCAGTGGAAAGAGTGATGAACTTTCCTAATGTACTTGGAGTCGTGAGTTTGAATCCTGGCTCTACCCTAGGGCGTGGGTGGAGAACTTGGGGCCTTGAGGCCCCAGAAGGCCTCTGGGTCTTCAAGTGTGGGCCTTTGAACAAATCCAAACTTCAAAGAACAAATCCTTTGGAGTCAGTCAAAGGACTTCACTTGAGGACCTAGAGCAGCGGTTCTCAACCTGTGGGTCGTGACCCCTTTGGGGGACAAACGGCCCTTTCACAGGTGTCACAGGGGTCACCTAAGACCATCAGAAAACACATATTTCCTATGGTCTTTGGAACCGAGACACCACTCCTCTATCCATCTCCAGGTGGGTCCACCCATATGCAGATATGCCCATATACGAGTATTAAAGGGTCACAGCATTAGGAAGGTTGAGAACCACTGACCTAGAGGGTCACATGTGGCCTTAAGACCTACCCCCTGCCCTAGGCCTTACTACCTGTGTGACCTTACCACCTGTGGGCATGTCACATAATTTCTCTAGATCTCTAATTGCTTCTATGTAAAATGACTGAATTGGACTAGATGACCTTTGGGGCCCCTTCCAGATCTTGATCTATGATCCTATGAAGACACATTTCCTGACATTTCTATGTACGTGGGAATTAGTGTTTTCAGGGAAGAATGAAAAATATTCAGAAGAATTTGTTGAATTAATATTGTGATTTCACCCTTGTGTATCCTTCTTCCAATCCATCCATACTTTCTTCCTGTTTGACTCTGGTTCAAGTCCTCCCACAAATCCTCCACTGGAAGTCCACCGTAGGTATTTAAGGCTGTCTTCTAATTCTCTCAGCCTTGGACCTTGTGTGGATACTCCACCAAATGTCCATCACTTTGGTTCAAGAAGCCTACTATGTGCCAGGCACTGTGGATACAAAGACAATAAATACCCCTTACCCTCTGGGAACTTGTATTTTACTGGGATGATGATGGAGAGATATAGTCCATATGTTCAGTTGTGTCCAACTCTTCCTGACCCCATGGACCATAATAGCACGAGGTTTCTTAGCAAAGATACTAGAGTAGTTTGCTGTTTCCTTCTCTAGTGGATTAAGGCAAACAAAGGTTAAGAGACTTGCCCAGGGTCACATAGCTAGTGTCTGAAGCTGAATTTGGACTCAGGTCTTCTTGACTCCAGACCCAGCGCTGTATCCACTGAGTCACCTACCTGCCTAGATATCAACTGTATACAGATAAATAAATTGGAAGTATATATAAGATAAACAGTAAGATTGTAAGTAAGATCACACTAACAACAAGAAGATAAGGAAAGGCCTCATGTAGGTGATATATGAGCTGTGCTTTGAAAGAAAATATGGATTCCAAGAATCAGAGATGAAGAGGAGGGGTATTCTCAGTCTAGGGGAGAACTTGTACAAAAAGCATAGACATAGGAACTGGAGTGTCATGTGTGATGAGCAGCAGGTAGGTCATTCATGCTTTGGTCTCACCACCTTATTTTCTGTCCATCAGCTTCTCTGGTGATATCCTTTACAATATGAATTGATGATTTCCAAATCTAATATCATTGATAATAAAGGTGGTAGTCTGAAAAATAAATCTGAGAAATAATATGTACAGAACCCCAGTCTAATGAATAAACTGAACATGTATGTAACCAAGGATATATTTGTTTTCTGTTTCTTCTGGAAAAGGGCTACATGATGGAAAATCGGATCTCAGGCTTAAAATGTGACTCAGACGTGTTTGTGACCTTTGAAGGCGACAATGTGGTCATGCTTCAGGTAAGGTTCCAAAAGTGCTCACTTCCCATAAGTTGTACAGCTTGTAAGAACAAAGAGTTCTCCAAACCAGAGGTATTTCTTGTTTTTCATCTGTATGGGATTTTGTCATTGTACTTGGCAAGTTCTAACCCAGGCACCATTTGATTTTTACAGTATGTGATGGTGGATTAGGGCTGTTCTCTTCCAGCTGATCTTTTGATGTTGAATTAGATCCATTTGTGTTGGGAAAACTGCTTGTGTTGCATCTCCAGGCAGATTCTCTGGGCACCAAAATTATTCCCTGAGTGTTCGTCAGGCACTTCTGCAAGGTGATTAGAGCTCAGTTACATACACAGAAACAGTGAACTACTAATTGGTTCCCTGGTGCAAAACCAAGTGAATTTAGCTTCCAGAGGGACCTACTGTTTTGTTTTTTTTTTAAGCTTCATTAATTTAGCCTGAATTAATTCAGAATTTGTGACAATTTGATCTGTGTGGAGCTACTTTATTTGTGAAGACAAGAGTTCATGAATAAAACATGACTTTAGGAAGTATATGGTCCTGGAAAAGAATGCTGGACTTGGAATCAAAGGATCTGGGTTTGAATCCTACCTCTGCCAGTTACCCTTGTGAATGATTTTGGGTAAGCCCCAGGGTCTCCATGTTTTCATCAGTAAAGTGAGAGGGTAGATTAGTTGGCCTTTTAATGTTCTTTTCAGCTCTGCATCTATGATTCAATCATTCTGTGACTGATGCATTAAAGTAATGGAGCTTGGATTTATGGCATTGTGAGTTGACGATCAGTTCCTCAGAAGTAGCTTCCTAATGGGGAGAAGCTAGAGAGGCACCATGATGCCTAACCAGGATATTTATGTTGCAAAGTTTCCACCACAAACTCTGGTTCATGGTCTTCATGTAATGGTCTTTCAATGTGATTAGAGTCTTAGCCCAAGGCATTCTTACCACAAGGGTGAAAAGAAAACCCAGAGAAAAACTGGGGAAAACTTACCCTGCCTGAAATATTGACATTATATGTGGGGACCTGAGAAAGCATCGGGAAGAACTGAAAGTCTTCACTTTGAACCATTTGGCATCTTGGAATTACTGAGATGTGGTGGGAAAGCAAAAATGATTTGGACTCTGGGCTAAAGGAGAGAAGAAAACCAAGTAATGCTCCCATATACAGAATATATATCTAGGTGAGCTTCCAGGCCTAGAAAGTAGAAGATGGTTAGTGGATAGATTGTGTGTGGATTAAGGTGAAAAAGAAATAGAATGGGAAAAGTACCTTTATGGGAAATTATCATTATTATTATTATTAATAATAACTAACCTTTATGTGGTGCTTTCACTTTGCAAAGTCCTTTACAAAAGTATCTTATTTGAGCCTCACAACAAGCCTGTGAGGTAAGTAAGTCCTACAATTACTATTCTTCTCATTTTGTAGATGAAGAAACTGAGGCTGAGAGAGGTTTTCAGTGTTATAGTAGAAAGAGTATAGTATTTAGAATCTGAGGACCTAGGTTCATATCCTTTCTCTGTCAGTGACCTAAGGGAAATTGTTTAATCTCTCTCATTCTCAGCTTTCTCTATAAAATTAGGGGATTGTTATAGACAGCTCTTCTCAGCTAAGGTTCTACCTTCTGCAAGAATGCCTCTCCTAGTTCTTCTTAATCTCAGTGCCTTCCCTCTGAGATTACCCCCCATTTGTCCTGTATGTATCTTGTTTGTACATAGTCATTTGCATGCTATTTCTCCCATTAGACTGTAAGCTCCTTGAAGACAGATACTGTCTTTTGCCTTTCTTTGTATCCCCAGTGCTTAGCACAATGGCTGGCATATAGTAGGTGCTTAATAAATGCTTATTGACTTGACTTAAAGGTTCTTTTTTTGTTCTAAATCTATGATCTATTGACTTGCCAAGGGTGATGCAGCTAATAAATGTCTTCAAATTAATTTCTTCCCACATAGATCTGTCCATGTCGCCTTCCTGCTCAGAACTTCAGTGGCTCCCTATTAACTCCCAGATCGAGTCTTCTGGTTGACATTTTCATTTTCTTTATAATTGTGCCCCCATCTTATATTTCCAATCTTAGACTTTAGTCTCCTCCATATACTTTACAAACCAGCAGCACTGACCTACTCACATTTCCTCAAATGCAGCACGCTATGTCTTGTCGCTATGTTTTTTCACTGGCTGGCTGTCATTACTAGGATGCTCTAACCCCCTGACTTTAGTTTCTCTGGGTTCTTTTAAGGCCTGTCAGCCCAAGTATCTATCATCTGCAGTAGCCGGTTGCCCTAGCTACTAAAGCTTTTCACTCCTCAAATGCCTTAACATTAACTCTGTGTGTATTTTTTGTGTACTCATTTTTATGTTGTCTCTTCTATTAGAATGTAAGCTCTTTGTGGGTAGGGACTATTTTTTAACTTTCTTTGTATCCTTCAGGCTTAACAGGAGAAGTATTTAATATTACAGTTGTTGACTGACCAACGTGGAGAGGCTTAGTTTTATTTAAAGCATTAAACAATTTTCTAAAGGCAATTTCTCTCTTTCTTCAATTCTGGGCCCAGCTTATGAGCAGTGTCCATCCAAAATACTGATGAATCTGCTTGATATACTCGCCATCTAATTGCAAACTATAGTCTGGACAACAGGCATTCTTTATCCACTTGGTTCTTCCAGAGTGGATTTTCATTTTCATATTTTTCTTATTTATTTTGTCCTCAGCATAGTGATATACATACTAATTGCTTAATAAAATTCTTTTTGGGTAAGATTGAATAATTAGGTCAACCTCTTGAAATTAGCATTTTTTTGTTGATATATGTGATTTCATTCATGTAGGAAATTGCTGGTATGGATACTCCCTCTGCTGATACAAATGAACAATTCATCAATGACCAGTAATCTTAAAGAGTTCCTATGGAGATTGAGAGATTTATAGAATTTACCGTGGTCATAGTTAATCTGGGCCAGAGGCAGGGCATAAATTCCTATCTTCCTGACTGCAGGCTTGGCCCTCTGTTTGCTGGGCCACACTGGCTGCCTCTTGGGGTAATTCTGGATAGCTTTTTGCAGGCTCTATGCTATTCTGGGGCTTGATGCAGTCAGTATTCAATCCACAAATAGGAGCAATGGGAGTAACTCACTATCTAGAAAAAATTCCTCTTCCACACTGACTATGCCCTGTAATGATGGCAAACACCTTTGGCAAGCATGTCTCTTTATTTATTTATTGCTTCACATTAAGAGTCAGAGAGTTGCCTAAGAAAGGTATCTCTGTCATGCCATTTTTTTCAAGGAATCTTGTATGATTTTTGACATGTATGGCAAATACCTCATTGGGGAACCTGCATGGTGGTGTTCTCTACTGAATCAATCTACAAAGAGTAAGCATAGTAGGATTTTATTCTCCATACCTAGAAATAATTAGGTGACTATATAAGGATGTCTTCTGTACATTATAAACTTCTCTGTCCCATTTCTCAAATCTGCTCTATATGCTTGAGTTGATTATTCTCATAAAAATTATGTAGAGATTTTAAAGTAAGTATATGGCTGAATATGATTATCAATTATCTCTCAATCACCTTTCTTTAATGATAATGTCAAATTTTATCCAAACCTTTGGTTTCTTCCCACTTCTTTAGTTTAAGATATTTGGAGAAGCCATTCCTCTAGACCCACAAAATGACTTTTCTTCCAGAGTGGACCTTCTCTGGGTATAATTGATCCCATTCTGCTATTCTTCGCAGCTTTGTTTTCTTTAGTATCATTTCCATTTCATTAGGTAGAAAATCAGGGACTATGATAGTAAGAGTTCAAATGCTAGATGACCGCTGTTACTGATAGAGAAAAGGATTTGTTGTAGAAGTTTTTTTGTAATTTGTCATATATTTGTTATCTTTCTGATAAATGCCCTTAGAATGATTTTGCTTTGTTGGTCCCCTCTACAGCTGCTCACTGTTTATGAGACAAAACCGTTCATGATCTTCTATCATCCTCCTCTGTAAAGTCTTACAAATTAGCTGATATTTCATTCAATCCTTTGTGGTTCATCTTACACTTTGGAAAGGAGATCAAGTATATTCTGACTAAGGCCTTTAGGTTCTTTGAATCTCATTGTTGTGATGATTATGTCAGTTAAACTTCTATAAGATATGATGGTAGTCAGTGTCAATGTGTGTTCTTTTATCCAATTCTCATTTTTTGCATCAATAAATCATTTAAACAGGTCATTTGAGTTGCCTCGAGTGTAAACCTAATCTCACATTTATTCTTCTAATCTATAATTCTTATTTTGCTTCAACAGGTTGGTAGTCTGACTATACACAGATGGTAAAATTCAAAAATGACTCCCAAATCAGTAATCAATTGTTTCCTGTTGGAATGTAATAATTTTCATTTTTTGTCACATTTTTTAGTGGTTACCAGGTCTTATGCCTCCAACTTTTTATTGAAGAAAGTATTCATGATTTATAGACATTTGGCTGTAGGACAATCCAGAAGCTATTGGAACGGGAATTTTTTCCCCTTTTCTTATTGCTGAATCACATTTTCCAACATATTTTCACCATTATCTCCTGTGCCCACTTTTGTGTTGGAGTCACCAGATATTAAGGTATATTTTGGTTTAATTTGAGAGGTCTTAATGATTTCTTCACAGAATTTCTCTACTTTCTCATCCTTTGTAAAACCAATGGTATAATCTCTTGGGTTTCTCCCTCCATCAACTTTCACCCCAGTACTCTAAACCATGCTTGCCTGGACTGATTCCCTAGCTTTCTTGTCAAGAATATACTTTAGTAACATTGAGTGCTACCTACAACCTTTTACCTATTTTGGTTTTTTTTAATAAGATTTACCCTTCCAGAGCCATAGGACAGTTTCATTTCACCAGCTCTTAGTGAAACCAATAGGGGCAAATTTGCCTTCTTGCATTAAGATTGATGGTTCCTGCTGCTTGTTCCCTAAGCTTTGAATATTTGTATATAAACATGTGATAGTGTGGGTTTTGTCTTCTTTCTTAGATTTTTTTTTCCTTTTTGAAATTCTGAATATCTCACACTGAATATAACTTGGAGTATATAGAGTCTGTCTTTTCTTTTCCCTTCCCTTTTACTTTACTACCCTTTTAATTAATGTTCAAGACACCCAGAAAATATATTCTTTGTAAGGTATACTCCATCCCTTGTCAGAAATCAGTCATTCCTGCTTTTCAAGCTGTGATTTGGCTATTCAAATCTCATTCTCAGATACTATCTACTTTGCCAGGAGTTCACTTTCCAAGTTGCCCAACTGGCCAAAGTCAGATTCAAGATTCAATTTGCTTCTGTACAAGATTTTTGTCATATAAAGGTACAGCCCAAAAATGTTGCCCCCCTTATCCAATGACATTGTTAAACACCTAATAGCTAAATTACATTGTAAATTTGCGGAGTCCTTCTATAATATTGCTCAGCCTATCACTTAGTATAACAACGATCAGACCCTGCTCCCTGTAGCATGGAATCCTGTTGTTTGCTATGGGTTTTGTGTTGGGTTTTTTTGGTTGTTGTTTGTTTTTATGGCAAGTCAACTGATAAAGCAATTGACAAAGATTTATTAGATATAAAGACAAAAATGAAATAATCCTTGCCCTATGCCAAGGTGGCTATATTGCCTTTATCATTGTTATTTGTGTCCATGTCTTGTTTCCCTTACTAGTTTGTAAGTACCCCAAAGGTAATTTTTATTATTTATCTTTTGATCCCTCTCTGCATCTAAACACAATAACTTACACATTGAAGGTATTAAATGAAGATACTTAGATCACTTTCTTGCCTAGAACAGAGGTTCCCAAACTTATTTGGCTTACTGCCTTCTTTAAAAAAAAATTACTCAGCACTCCCCTGGAAATCTTTCTTTAACTCTTTAATGTTTTTTTTAAATTTATATCATTTGAAAAAATATAATTTTTTTAAAATTGTGCATCTTAAATTTAATAATTTGTTGTAAGTTTGTGGTTCTTCCTGCATTGAAATTTTGATGATGTAATATTGTGTCATGTAACTGTATAGTATTGTATTATAAACAAGTCATTACATGTTCATATACCTGCTGACGCATACTGGACTTCCTGACAATGCGCCATACTGCCAATACTTGCTTGTTAAGATCTGTTGGCTAACTTGACCACTGATCAGTTATAATTTGCATTTTGTGTGTTTATTTGGAAAATAATGTAACCACTATGACATTAACCCTGTTATACAACAAATAAAACATGTACAGACAGTTTTTCAAAAAATGTTTTATCTTCTCTTTTTTTCTTATGCTTCCACTGCCCCCTCATTTTTATTTGACATCCTCCAATTGCACCTGAGGCTACTACTGCCTCCTGGATTATTCCAGCACCCTCCAGGAGTGGTATTGCCCACTTTGGGAGCCCATGGTCTAGAAGAAGAAATTGGGAAATTTTGGCCTGCATGAAACTACAAATATAGAACCATATCTGGCTGGGTTTCATTTGATGCTCTGTAAAACTTTATCTATGCTTTGATTCAATGTATTCCCTGGCTTAATGTTTCAGTCAAATATTTATCTTAAATGGCTGAACTTTGCAAAATTATGTTGGCCTCTTGTAAACCTGTTGGGCTCTAACCTTACTACTGATGCTTAGAAACAGTCAACTTTGGGGGCAGCTAGGTGGAGCAGTGGATAGAGCACCAGCCCTGGAGTCAGGAGGATCTGAGTGAGACTTACTGGTTGTGTGATCCTGGGCAAGTCACTTAGCCCTGATTGCCTCCAAAAAAAGAAAGAGTCAACTTTGAATTGTAAAAATAAAATAAACTTTGGGTTCTAGGAAGGATAGCTAACATACTGGATGGCAGACAAGATTAAAAAATATTTTGGCAGGCTATAACACTGGGGTCAAATGTTTAAAAAATGTAATTGAATAAGGCTAAATGTTCAATCTTAACCTTGATTTCAAAAACAAATCAACTTGGTTGGTATGAGATGAATGAGGCATGGCTAGATAGCAATTACTTTGAAAAAGATCTGGGGGTTTTAGTGGACCATCAATTCAATATCATTCAACAATCAAAAAATTTAATGCAATCTTAGACTGATTAAGAGAAACATTGTGTCCAGAGATAAGGAATTGGACTCTACCCTGATAAGAGCACATTTGATGTATTATATTTTATTTTGTACAACACATTATTTTCAAGTTTGAAGTTTTTTTCTTATTTAATATGTTTTCCTTTTCCCCAATTACATGTTAAAACTATTTTTATCATGGTTTTTTTTTTAAGTTTTGAGTTCCAAATTTTATCCTTCCTTCCCTCCTTTCCCTCCCTCCTCCCTGAGATTATGAGTAATCAGATATAGGTTATATATGTGCAATCATGTAAAACATTTCCATATTAGTCATTTTGTATAAGGAGACCCAAATAAAAAAAGAATGAACAAAAGAAAATGAAAAATAACATACTTCACTCTGTATTCAAACAATATCAGTTCTTTCTCTGGAGGTGGATAGTATGCTTCATCATTAGTTCTTTGGGATTGTCTTGGATCCTTGTATTGATGAGAATAGCTAAGTCCTTCACAGTTCTTAATTGTCCAATATTGCTGTTACTGTGCGTCACATTCTGGTTCTGTTGACTTCACTTTGCATCAGTTCGTGTAAGTCTTTCCAGGTTTTTTCTGAAATCATTCTGCTTGTAATTTCTTATAGCACAATAATATTCCATTAGAGTCATATACTACAGGGTCTTTTTAACCATTCCCCAATTGATGGGTATCCCTTTGATTTCTAATTTTAAGCCACCACAAAAGAGCTGCTATAAATATTTTTTGTACAACACATTTTAAAGAAGGAATTTGATAAGCTGGAGTGAATGCAAAGGAGGGCAACCAGTGTGATAAAGGTCCTTAGCTCATGACTTTGGAATATTGATCAAAAGAATTGAGGATGCTTAGCCAGGAGAAGAGACAACTTATAGCATGATAATTATCTTCAAGTACTGGAAAGGCTGACACAAGAAAACAACATTAGATAGATTTGTTATGTTTACTTCCCTTCCTTCCTCCCCCTCCCCAAACTCCAACTCCCTCCAGAACTAGAAGCAAATAGCTCAAGTTACTAAGAGACAAGTTCAGGTTTGAGTTAAGGAAAATTTTCTTAACTATTAGATGTATCAGAAAAGATAATAGGCTGCCTTGGGAGGCAGTGAGTTCTCATTCACTGGAGGTCTTCAAAAGCTGGATGACCATTTGTCATTTATGTGTAGAGGGAATCTCTAGGGGCAGCTAGGTAGGTGGCGTAGTAGATAGAATGCTGGTTGTGGAGTCAAAAAGACCCCAGTTCAAATGTGTCCTTGGACAGTTACTGGCTATATGACCTTGGACAAGTCACTCATTGTCTCAGTGTCCCAGGTAATTGTCTAAGATGTGACAAATGACAAAGAGAGTGCTGATTTACATTTATAGAGTTCTCACAAGGAGCTCCTTATACCAATGACATCAGGTCCAGTTTAAAAAAAAAAAAGATCTGAGTGCTAGGTGATAATGTGAAGTATAGTATTTTCCATCAGTAAATCCTCCTAAAGTACCTCTTCATGGAGTAGAGGTGATTCTAGGCTCCCAAGGCTATGCCAGCGGAATGCAAGCCAGAAGGTTCTACCAAGCTAGAAATGCTTCAAGTAGAGACCTGTACACACACCACACACACACACACACACACACACACACAGGACCAGCCTTGCTATGGTGGGAGCAGTTTAGCCCTAGAAGGAAGGCCACCAGGCAACTCATGAAGCTATTAAGGCATAGAAGAGTCGCATTCTGCATGAGAAAAGTATCCCTAAGATGCAGATCACAGATCCTTGACTTTGAAGTAACAAATATAAACTTGCATCACTAGAGGCTTTGAGCCAAGCATTCATAGCACGAGAATGTCTGTCAAGTCTGTTGTGAATTTCTAAATCTACAGGAAATCTAGATTACAAAATAAATGATCAAAACAGCCACTCTCCCTAAAAAAAGAACTTTTATTAATGTTATACAACTGATATAGTTTGTGATGCTATATATGAGTAGTTGTTCTGAAAAATTGTTTATACTTAGAGTTTCCAAATTTTGGCTTTCAGTTTACTAGGGCTTCCTGTAGAAGAAATAATTTAAAACTGAAAATAAGGTTAATCTTTATGAACCTTCACCCACAGCATTTGTTCATTTGTGCTTCACTACAGCCTTGTGAGGAGGCAGGCATTATTAAATCCATCTTACCAGTGAGGACACTGACGTACATTCAGGGGGAAGAGGTAAAACAAAGGGCATTTTAAAAATATAGTTCTTTGTTCATTTACATCATTGCTGATGCCAGAAAATTCTACTTTGCGTGGCACATGGGGATCATTTTGTGATGTCAGTGCTGTTAACATGATAGCTTGAAGTTTTCAGCAGATTGGGGCTAGGGGCTAGGGTAGAGGTATACTGGTAAATGTTTAATAGCCAGTTCTCTGTTGGGAAAATGAACACAGGACATACTTTTAAGCATATCTTTGTTGTTCAGTTGTTTCAGTTTTGTCTACCTCTTTGTGATTCCATTTGGGATTTTCTTGGCCAAGATACCAGAGTGGTTTGCCATTTCCTTTTCCAGTTCATTTTATAGATGAAGAAACTGAGGCAAACAAGGTTAAGTGACTTACCCAGGGTCACACAGCTACTAAATGTCTGAGGTCGAATTTGAACTCAGGAAGATGAGTCTTTCTGACTCCAGACCCATCACTCTATACACTTTGCCACCAGCTGCTCCACTTTAAAGTATAATCTATATTATCCACATTTTCTCCATCACTTTCTTAATTCTGGACAATTGACAAAACAATAAATCAAGCCCTGATTTCTTGATCACCAAGGTATAAATGCTTACACTGGAAATTTAACCATAAACTGTGGTTTGACCTTGCTCCAGCACAGCCCTAGATAGGGGTGAGCACTGGACCCACAATTATCTTGCTTTGTCTAGGGTCCACAAACACTTTGGCCCTGCTCATTCCTTTAAATGATGATTTCTCTGTTACACTTAAAATACTCTTATTTACAAAGAATTAATAATCACAGTTTAAGTAATGTATCTATTTTGTAAAGCAAGGTACTCTGCAATGTTCCTTCTCTTTGAGAGAAGACTTTCTTATTCATCTTTGCATTCCTCATACTCCTAGAATATCAAAGGCAGTCAATAAATATTATTGAATGATGAGTAAATGCAGAAATGAAATCCAGAGACAATTCCTAAACCTTCTCACCCACCCACAGTCTCCTTTTACAGTCCCTTCTTTAGCTAACGAATTTCAAAATGACCCAAAGTGATGAATGCTTCCACGGATCTCGTTTCTGGTCAAAGTGGGTATTCGCTGGATCACACAGGATGATACCGTGAGGATGTGCTGAGATAAAAGGGAGGGACAAGCAAGGAGACAAGAAGATGAAATTTGTAATCCAGAAAACTGAATTAGTTTGCTAACTTATACTCAACTAGTAAGTTAGCCAGAGGGGGAGTTACTTTGCTTTTTAATCACTGAATCATTAATTCATTCTATAAGCATTTATTAAAGGTCTATTCAGTTTAGGTGTTGTGGACATAAAGATAAAAAATCATACATATCCTGCCTTCAAGAAGTTTTTGTCCTACTTTTGGGGGAGACAATACATACACAGAAATCTGCAATATAATTACAAAGTCATTTCATGGTGGGAAGATATCAGCAGCTTGGTGTGTCATAGAATCTCACATTTGGAACTCTCCTCAGAGGATATTGGGTCCATCACATAGCTGACCAAGAACCACTGGGTCCAGCACATAGCTGTCCAACATGTCCTGACCTAGAACCACTCTAAAACATTCTCTACATGTGTCACCAGCCTCCATTGAAGACTTCCCCTTATGGGGAGTGCACTACCTTATGAATCCGCCCATTTTCCTCTTGCGCAATTGTAATGGTTATGACATACTTTTTCCTGACCTCAAGCTAAAATTTGCCTCTGTGATTTCTGAACTTGACTTTTAGGTTACCAAATTTTAAAGCATAAAACTTTCCTTCCAACTAAGTTATTAAGAAAGAACAGAGGGGGCAAAACCAAGATGGCAGAGTAGAAGTAGGAAATAGCGTGAGCTCTTGCACCAACCACCCCCAATACCTGTAAAATATGACTCTAAACAATAGTGCTACAAAACCCACAAAGTGACAGAAAGAAACAAATCTCCCACTGAAGGCAGCCCAGCAGGCCTACAGGAAGGGTCTATCACACCAGGCTGGGAGACGAGCATAGTTCCATGTGAGCTATGCTGCCCTGGACCCAGGGCAGCCTAGACCAGCCAGAGCAGACTTCAGGAGAGCAAATCACCAACAGCTGTGGTAGTTTCCAGACTCCTCAACCCATAAACACCAAAAAGAAAGTAAAAGCTCAGTGGGGAACTCAGTTGGAACTGGGTGACAGAAGAGTGAGGTCTGGGCCTTGTCCCCAGGGAGAGAGGTGGCTGAGGCATTACAGCTGTAGCTGCTGCCTCCTGGCTGCCTCTGGAGCTCCTGGCCTGCAGACTGTAGTGGGACCAAGCTCCCATTCAGAGGGTAATCAATCTTTCTCTGACCTGCTTGGATCTGGGTCACTGTCTTGGGCAGTGGTCCTGGGGTGAGAAATGCCAGTGTGCCAGAACTTATGGTGGCTGTAGAGAGAGTGTCCTCCTCATAACTCTGACAGCATTTGCAAAAATCCTAGCAATTTGGGACATAGCTCTCTCCACTCTGGAAGCAGAGTTCTACCATGGCAAAGAACTCCAAAGTCAAGTAATTGGCTGGGAAGATGAGTAAGCAGAGGAAGCACAATCAGACCATAGAACACTTTTTTGGGGGATAAAAAGGATGAAAACATAAAACCAGAAGAAGTAAACAAAGTCAAAACTCCTGCATCAAAAGCTTCTAAGAAAAATATGAATTAGTTATAGAACATAGAGGAGCTCAAGAAGGATTTTGAAAATCAAGAGAAGTAGAGGAAAAATTGGGAAGAGAAATGAGAATGATGCAAGAAAATCATGAAAAGTGAGTCAACAGTCTGCTAAAGGAAACCCCAAAAAATAATGAAGAAACTAACACCTTGAAAAATAGACTAACTCAAATGGCAAAAGAGGCCCAAAAAGTCAATGAGGAAAAGAATGCCTTAAGTAGCCAAATTGGCCAGATGGAAAGATAGAAAGAGATAAGAGGGAAAAGGAATTTCAAAAACTTACTGAAGAGAATAATTCCTTCAAAATTAGATTGGAGCAAATGGAAGCAAATGACTTTATGAGAAATTAAGATACTATAAAACAGATCCAAACAAATTAAAAAATAGAAGACAATGTGAAATATCTCCTTGAAAAAAACCACTGACCTGGAAAATAGATCCAGGAGAGATAATTTAAAAATTATTGGACTGCCTGAAAGCCATGATCAAAAAAAGAGCCTAGAAATCATCCTTCAAGAAATTCTCGCAGAATATTGCCCTGATATTCTAGACCCAGAGGGCAAAATGGAAATTAAAAGAATTCACCAATCACCTCTTGAAAAAGATCCCTAAAAGAAAACTCCTAGGAATATCATTGCCAGATTCCAGAGCTCCCAGGTCAAGGAGAAAATATTACAAGATATCAGGAAGAAACAATTTGAGTATTGTGGAAACACAATCAGGGATTGAAGAGCTTGGAATATGATATTCCAGACAAAGGAGCTAGGATTAAAACCAAGGATCACCTACCCAGCAAAACAGAATATAATAATTCAGGGGAAAATATTCAATGAAATAGAGGACTTTAAAACATTCTTGATGAAAGAACCAGAGCTGAACAGAAAATTTGACTTTCAAATACAAGAAGCAAGAGAAGCATGAGAAGGTAAACAGGAAAAAGAAATCATAAGGAACTTATTAAAGTTGAACTATTTGTATTCCTACATAGAAAAACAATCATTGTAAATCATGAGACTTTTCTTAGTATGAGGATAGTTGAAGGGAATATGTGTGTGTGTATACATGTACACATACATATATATGTATATATAGGAGGGTATATGTGTATATAAATAAATATGTGAATGTGTGACATGTATACATAGACGGAGGGCACAGGGTGAGTTGAATATGAAGGGATGATATCTAAAAAATAAAATTTAGAGGTGAGAGAGGAATATAATGAGAGAAGGAGAAAGGTAGAGATAGAATAGGGTAAATTATTTCATATAAAAGAGGCAAGGGAAAACTGTTACAATGGAAGGGAAGAGCAGGAAGGTGAAAGGGAATGGGTCAACCTTGTTCTCATTGAATTTGGCTTAAGGAGGGAATAACATACACACTCAATTGGGTATCTTACCCTACAGGAAAGTAGGGGGGAAGGGGATAAGAGGGGGGATGATAGAAGGAAGGGCAGATTGCGGGACAGGGCAGTTAGAAGGAAACACTTTTTAAAAGGGACAGGGTCAAAGTAGAAAATAGAATAAGGGGGGGTGGGATAGGATGGAGGGAAATATAGTTAGTTTTTCATAATATATCTACTATGGAAACATGTTGCATAGCTACACATGTACAAACTATGTTGAATTGTTTATCTTTCCAGAGCGGGTAGGTGAGGAGGGGAGAAAGGAAAGAATCTGGAAATCAAAGTTTTAAAAACAAATGTTAAAAAAATTATTTTTTTACATGCAACTGGGAAATAAGATATACAGGCACTGAGGTATAGAAATCCATCTTGCCCTACTAGAAAGTTATAGGGGGCATGGGGAAGGATATAAGAGAGAGCAGATTGGGGGAAGGGGTATTCAGTAGGCTTACTGTCTTGGGTTGGGGGGTAGGGAAAAGATGGGGAGAAAATTTGTAACTCAAAATCTTGTGGAAATGAATGTTGAAAACTAAAAATAAACCAAAAAAAAACCCCAAAAATTATTTTAAAAGAAAGAACAGAAACAGCATTGGCAAAGAGAAGAAGAAGAAACTGGAAGATTCTGAGGATGATGAAGAAGAAAAACAAATAGTAGGCCTGGGTGGATTGAGAATCGATAATAGTGGTTGGTAATATTTAAAATAACAGTTTGCTGTAGTCACCAGAAAGCATGCCTGCCAGTCAAATGACCCCCTCACCAACTTAGCACATAGTAGGCACTTAATGAATGTTCACAGACTGACTAATTGGGAGGCCCAAACTGAACAAGGGCAGGGAAATGAGAAATGGGGGAAAGGAGACAGCTTGTCTGTCAGCTTTATACCTGTCAAGGGTCCCAGGAATGGCAAACATTCATTAAGCACTTACTCTGTTCTTAAAGAACTCACATTCTGATAGGGGAGATAGCACATGTAGGAGAATTCAGCTGACTAGATAAAAGACCCAGTGGTCTTTAAGGTTCAATGGGAGTGTAGATGGCAAGAACCTGTGGTCTTTAGGATCAGTGACAGGGCAAATAGAGAGAAACTGCTAATAGACCCAAATAAAATCCATCGTTCTTGCCTTCCTTCCTTTCTTTCTTCCTTCCTTCCTTTCTTCCTTCCTTCCTTCCTTCCTTCCTTCCTTCCTTCCTTCCTTCCTTCCTTCCCTTCCTCTTTCCCTCCCTCCCCCACCTCTCCCTCTCCCTTTCCCTTTCCTACTTCTCCTCTCCCTCCCTCTCCCCCTCCCTCCTTTACTCCCCAAAAAGGGTGGGTGGGTCATGGTGACCATGTCTATCACAGAGGTTCTTTCAGTCCAGTAGGAAACCTGATTAGGATCAGATGTTAGTTTAAATGTGCTGCCATAGCTTTTGTAGGAAACTTTAAATCATTCTTGAGTTGGGTGATTTTTCATTCAGAACTCTTTTTTCAATAAAACTGTGGTTACCTTAGTGTGGACCATTTCTGGTTAAAATAATGATGATAATGATGATAGTCTTTTGAATGCAAAAGTTAGATTCTTAATCAACCCAGATGTTTGCTGTATAAAAATTTTTGGCTTCCAGGCTGTGATTAATTGTGATGAAAACTCTCATTCCTAGAAAAGAAATTATGAAATACACTTCCCTCTTCTCATCTTATAGGTCAGATAACCAAGTGTGTCAAGTGTTACATACTCTATCAAGCAGTTGTGATCACTTTGTCTGACTACTTATCTTTTTTAAATGGTAGAATTTAATGATTTTAGGGACTATATCAGGAATGACATAAAAACAGTAACTTTTTAAAAAATATTGGTTCAAAATTTAACTTCAATATTTTGTGTCTGATAGTGGAAAAAATCCACTCTTTTCACAAAAACTAAAAAAGCACACAGTTCTTTAACCCATAGTTGACATTTAGAGCAAATGAGATGCAAAGTGTTTCATATGTACTGTTCTTTTAAGTAGTAAATTAATAAATAACTTTTACAGTGGAAGAGACTTTAGAGATCACCTGGACAAACTTATTCTGTCGTATTTTACAGATGAGGAGACAGAGGCGTAGAGACAGTGACTAATGTTGTCACTTTCTCTTTTTAAGAGTGTTTTTATTGATATTTTATGTTTCTTTTTTTTTTTTTTGGAGGGGGAACAGCTGGGCAATTGGGGTTAAGGTGGGTTCTGAACTTAGGTTCTCCTGACTCCAGGGCCAGTGATCTATTCACAGCACCACCTAGCTGCCCCCTATTTTATGTTTCTTAAACACAGATCACCATAGTATCCCATGTGTCTCTCCCCCTCCATTTCCCAGAGAGCCATTCCATATTGCAAATTATTTTTGGAAAAGAAAAAAAAAAATCAACACAATTCATCCATACTTTGAAAAAGTCTGAAAACATGTGCAATGTATAACATGTGTGAATCTCCCACCTTCATGAAGGGGTAGGTTGGGTGTATCTTTTCACATCTCTTCATTCATGTCCTACTTGATCTTTATAATTTTGTTACCTTTACTTTTTATTTTTTTATTTTTTGGTATGTCGTTCTTTCCTTTTATATTGTCATAGTTATGGTGTATAATGTTTTCTTGGCTCTGCTTACTTCACTTTGCATTAGTTCACATAAATCTTTCCATGTGTCTATATTTTGCACACACATCATTTCTTATAGCCCATTAACATTCCATTACATTTGGGTACTACAATTTGTTTAGCTATTCTCCAATTGATGGATATCTACTTTCTTACCAGTTCTTAGTTATCACCAAAAAGTGTTGCTATAAATATTTTGAAGTATATGGAGACTTTCTTTCTTATGGTTTCTTTGAGGTAAAAACCCACTATGGATATGGATATGAATAAAAATATATGAAAATTTTAGTAATTTTATTTGCACAATTCCAAATTACTTTCCAATGGTGAAAAATGAAACCTCAGAATTGTTTTGATTTGTATTTCTCTTATTATTAGTGATATGGGCCATTTTTTGAAGTGGTTGTGAATACTTTGCAGTTTTATTTTTTTCCATATTTTTTTAAAATTTACTTTTAGTTTATAAGATTCAGTTCCACAATCCTTTGAGTTTCAGATTTTCTCTCCTCCCTTCCCCCCTCCCCCATGGTGGCATACAATCACGTATAGGGTCTGCAAATATTTTCACATTGTACAATAGTCTGGTTGTATAGAAGAGTTGTAACCAATGGAGTGAACACTGGGAAAAAAGAAATAAAATCAAACATAAAAAAGAACGATAGCATGTATTGCTTCAGTCTCCATTTAAACTCTAGTCTT
>JAQQSV010000427.1:68639-136971 GCA_028646515.1 Pseudochirops corinnae
AAATCTGAAACTCAAAGGATTGTGGAACTGAATCTTATAAACTAAAAGTAAATTTTAAAAAAATATGGAAAAAAATAAAACTGCAAAGTATTCACAACCACTTCAAAAAATGGCCCATATCACTAATAATAAGAGAAATACAAATCAAAACAATTCTGAGGTTTCATTTTTCACCATTGGAAAGTAATTTGGAATTGTGCAAATAAAATTACTAAAATTTTCATATATTTTTATTCATATCCATATCCATAGTGGGTTTTTACCTCAAAGAAACCATAAGAAAGAAAGTCTCCATATACTTCAAAATATTTATAGCAACACTTTTTGGTGATAACTAAGAACTGGTAAGAAAGTAGATATCCATCAATTGGAGAATAGCTAAACAAATTGTAGTACCCAAATGTAATGGAATGTTAATGGGCTATAAGAAATGATGTGTGTGCAAAATATAGACACATGGAAAGATTTATGTGAACTAATGCAAAGTGAAGTAAGCAGAGCCAAGAAAACATTATACACCATAACTATGACAATATAAAAGGAAAGAACGACATACCAAAAAATAAAAAAATAAAAAGTAAAGGTAACAAAATTATAAAGATCAAGTAGGACATGAATGAAGAGATGTGAAAAGATACACCCAACCTACCCCTTCATGAAGGTGGGAGATTCACACATGTTATACATTGCACATGTTTTCAGACTTTTTCAAAGTATGGATGAATTGTGTTGATTTTTTTTTTTCTTTTCCAAAAATAATTTGCAATATGGAATGGCTCTCTGGGAAATGGAGGGGGAGAGACACATGGGATACTATGGTGATCTGTGTTTAAGAAACATAAAATAGGGGGCAGCTAGGTGGTGCTGTGAATAGATCACTGGCCCTGGAGTCAGGAGAACCTAAGTTCAGAACCCACCTTAACCCCAATTGCCCAGCTGTTCCCCCTCCAAAAAAAAAAAAAAGAAACATAAAATATCAATAAAAACACTCTTAAAAAGAGAAAGTGACAACATTAGTCACTGTCTCTACGCCTCTGTCTCCTCATCTGTAAAATACGACAGAATAAGTTTGTCCAGGTGATCTCTAAAGTCTCTTCCACTGTAAAAGTTATTTATTAATTTACTACTTAAAAGAACAGTACATATGAAACACTTTGCATCTCATTTGCTCTAAATGTCAACTATGGGTTAAAGAACTGTGTGCTTTTTTAGTTTTTGTGAAAAGAGTGGATTTTTTCCACTATCAGACACAAAATATTGAAGTTAAATTTTGAACCAATATTTTTTAAAAAGTTACTGTTTTTATGTCATTCCTGATATAGTCCCTAAAATCATTAAATTCTACCATTTAAAAAAGATAAGTAGTCAGACAAAGTGATCACAACTGCTTGATAGAGTATGTAACACTTGACACACTTGGTTATCTGACCTATAAGATGAGAAGAGGGAAGTGTATTTCATAATTTCTTTTCTAGGAATGAGAGTTTTCATCACAATTAATCACAGCCTGGAAGCCAAAAATTTTTATACAGCAAACATCTGGGTTGATTAAGAATCTAACTTTTGCATTCAAAAGACTATCATCATTATCATCATTATTTTAACCAGAAATGGTCCACACTAAGGTAACCACAGTTTTATTGAAAAAAGAGTTCTGAATGAAAAATCACCCAACTCAAGAATGATTTAAAGTTTCCTACAAAAGCTATGGCAGCACATTTAAACTAACATCTGATCCTAATCAGGTTTCCTACTGGACTGAAAGAACCTCTGTGATAGACATGGTCACCATGACCCACCCACCCTTTTTGGGGAGTAAAGGAGGGAGGGGGAGAGGGAGGGAGAGGAGAAGTAGGAAAGGGAAAGGGAGAGGGAGAGGTGGGGGAGGGAGGGAAAGAGGAAGGGAAGGAAGGAAGGAAGGAAGGAAGGAAGGAAGGAAGGAAGGAAGGAAGGAAGAAAGGAAGGAAGGAAGAAAGAAAGGAAGGAAGGCAAGAACGATGGATTTTATTTGGGTCTATTAGCAGTTTCTCTCTATTTGCCCTGTCACTGATCCTAAAGACCACAGGTTCTTGCCATCTACACTCCCATTGAACCTTAAAGACCACTGGGTCTTTTATCTAGTCAGCTGAATTCTCCTACATGTGCTATCTCCCCTATCAGAATGTGAGTTCTTTAAGAACAGAGTAAGTGCTTAATGAATGTTTGCCATTCCTGGGACCCTTGACAGGTATAAAGCTGACAGACAAGCTGTCTCCTTTCCCCCATTTCTCATTTCCCTGCCCTTGTTCAGTTTGGGCCTCCCAATTAGTCAGTCTGTGAACATTCATTAAGTGCCTACTATGTGCTAAGTTGGTGAGGGGGTCATTTGACTGGCAGGCATGCTTTCTGGTGACTACAGCAAACTGTTATTTTAAATATTACCAACCACTATTATCGATTCTCAATCCACCCAGGCCTACTATTTGTTTTTCTTCTTCATCATCCTCAGAATCTTCCAGTTTCTTCTTCTTCTCTTTGCCAATGCTGTTTCTGTTCTTTCTTTTAAAATAATTTTTGGGGTTTTTTTTTGGTTTATTTTTAGTTTTCAACATTCATTTCCACAAGATTTTGAGTTACAAATTTTCTCCCCATCTTTTCCCTACCCCCCAACCCAAGACAGTAAGCCTACTGAATACCCCTTCCCCCAATCTGCTCTCTCTTATATCCTTCCCCATGCCCCCTATAACTTTCTAGTAGGGCAAGATGGATTTCTATACCTCAGTGCCTGTATATCTTATTTCCCAGTTGCATGTAAAAAAATAATTTTTTTAACATTTGTTTTTAAAACTTTGATTTCCAGATTCTTTCCTTTCTCCCCTCCTCACCTACCCGCTCTGGAAAGATAAACAATTCAACATAGTTTGTACATGTGTAGCTATGCAACATGTTTCCATAGTAGATATATTATGAAAAACTAACTATATTTCCCTCCATCCTATCCCACCCCCCCTTATTCTATTTTCTACTTTGACCCTGTCCCTTTTAAAAAGTGTTTCCTTCTAACTGCCCTGTCCCGCAATCTGCCCTTCCTTCTATCATCCCCCCTCTTATCCCCTTCCCCCCTACTTTCCTGTAGGGTAAGATACCCAATTGAGTGTGTATGTTATTCCCTCCTTAAGCCAAATTCAATGAGAACAAGGTTGACCCATTCCCTTTCACCTTCCTGCTCTTCCCTTCCATTGTAACAGTTTTCCCTTGCCTCTTTTATATGAAATAATTTACCCTATTCTATCTCTACCTTTCTCCTTCTCTCATTATATTCCTCTCTCACCTCTAAATTTTATTTTTTAGATATCATCCCTTCATATTCAACTCACCCTGTGCCCTCCGTCTATGTATACATGTCACACATTCACATATTTATTTATATACACATATACCCTCCTATATATACATATATATGTATGTGTACATGTATACACACACACATATTCCCTTCAACTATCCTCATACTAAGAAAAGTCTCATGATTTACAATGATTGTTTTTCTATGTAGGAATACAAATAGTTCAACTTTAATAAGTTCCTTATGATTTCTTTTTCCTGTTTACCTTCTCATGCTTCTCTTGCTTCTTGTATTTGAAAGTCAAATTTTCTGTTCAGCTCTGGTTCTTTCATCAAGAATGTTTTAAAGTCCTCTATTTCATTGAATATTTTCCCCTGAATTATTATATTCTGTTTTGCTGGGTAGGTGATCCTTGGTTTTAATCCTAGCTCCTTTGTCTGGAATATCATATTCCAAGCTCTTCAATCCCTGATTGTGTTTCCACAATACTCAAATTGTTTCTTCCTGATATCTTGTAATATTTTCTCCTTGACCTGGGAGCTCTGGAATCTGGCAATGATATTCCTAGGAGTTTTCTTTTAGGGATCTTTTTCAAGAGGTGATTGGTGAATTCTTTTAATTTCCATTTTGCCCTCTGGGTCTAGAATATCAGGGCAATATTCTGCGAGAATTTCTTGAAGGATGATTTCTAGGCTCTTTTTTTGATCATGGCTTTCAGGCAGTCCAATAATTTTTAAATTATCTCTCCTGGATCTATTTTCCAGGTCAGTGGTTTTTTTCAAGGAGATATTTCACATTGTCTTCTATTTTTTAATTTGTTTGGATCTGTTTTATAGTATCTTAATTTCTCATAAAGTCATTTGCTTCCATTTGCTCCAATCTAATTTTGAAGGAATTATTCTCTTCAGTAAGTTTTTGAAATTCCTTTTCCCTCTTATCTCTTTCTATCTTTCCATCTGGCCAATTTGGCTACTTAAGGCATTCTTTTCCTCATTGACTTTTTGGGCCTCTTTTGCCATTTGAGTTAGTCTATTTTTCAAGGTGTTAGTTTCTTCATTATTTTTTGGGGTTTCCTTTAGCAGACTGTTGACTCACTTTTCATGATTTTCTTGCATCATTCTCATTTCTCTTCCCAATTTTTCCTCTACTTCTCTTGATTTTCAAAATCCTTCTTGAGCTCCTCTATGTTCTATAACTAATTCATATTTTTCTTAGAAGCTTTTGATGCAGGAGTTTTGACTTTGTTTACTTCTTCTGGTTTTATGTTTTCATCCTTTTTATCCCCCAAAAAAGTGTTCTATGGTCTGATTGTGCTTCCTCTGCTTACTCATCTTCCCAGCCAATTACTTGACTTTGGAGTTCTTTGCCATGGTAGAACTCTGCTTCCAGAGTGGAGAGAGCTATGTCCCAAATTGCTAGGATTTTTGCAAATGCTGTCAGAGTTATGAGGAGGACACTCTCTCTACAGCCACCATAAGTTCTGGCACACTGGCATTTCTCACCCCAGGACCACTGCCCAAGACAGTGACCCAGATCCAAGCAGGTCAGAGAAAGATTGATTACCCTCTGAATGGGAGCTTGGTCCCACTACAGTCTGCAGGCCAGGAGCTCCAGAGGCAGCCAGGAGGCAGCAGCTACAGCTGTAATGCCTCAGCCACCTCTCTCCCTGGGGACAAGGCCCAGACCTCACTCTTCTGTCACCCAGTTCCAACTGAGTTCCCCACTGAGCTTTTACTTTCTTTTTGGTGTTTATGGGTTGAGGAGTCTGGAAACTACCACAGCTGTTGGTGATTTGCTCTCCTGAAGTCTGCTCTGGCTGGTCTAGGCTGCCCTGGGTCCAGGGCAGCATAGCTCACATGGAACTATGCTCGTCTCCCAGCCTGGTGTGATAGACCCTTCCTGTAGGCCTGCTGGGCTGCCTTCAGTGGGAGATTTGTTTCTTTCTGTCACTTTGTGGGTTTTGTAGCACTATTGTTTAGAGTCATATTTTACAGGTATTGGGGGTGGTTGGTGCAAGAGCTCACGCTATTTCCTACTTCTACTCTGCCATCTTGGTTTTGCCCCCTCTGTTCTTTCTTAATAACTTAGTTGGAAGGAAAGTTTTATGCTTTAAAATTTGGTAACCTAAAAGTCAAGTTCAGAAATCACAGAGGCAAATTTTAGCTTGAGGTCAGGAAAAAGTATGTCATAACCATTACAATTGCGCAAGAGGAAAATGGGCGGATTCATAAGGTAGTGCACTCCCCATAAGGGGAAGTCTTCAATGGAGGCTGGTGACACATGTAGAGAATGTTTTAGAGTGGTTCTAGGTCAGGACATGTTGGACAGCTATGTGCTGGACCCAGTGGTTCTTGGTCAGCTATGTGATGGACCCAATATCCTCTGAGGAGAGTTCCAAATGTGAGATTCTATGACACACCAAGCTGCTGATATCTTCCCACCATGAAATGACTTTGTAATTATATTGCAGATTTCTGTGTATGTATTGTCTCCCCCAAAAGTAGGACAAAAACTTCTTGAAGGCAGGATATGTATGATTTTTTATCTTTATGTCCACAACACCTAAACTGAATAGACCTTTAATAAATGCTTATAGAATGAATTAATGATTCAGTGATTAAAAAGCAAAGTAACTCCCCCTCTGGCTAACTTACTAGTTGAGTATAAGTTAGCAAACTAATTCAGTTTTCTGGATTACAAATTTCATCTTCTTGTCTCCTTGCTTGTCCCTCCCTTTTATCTCAGCACATCCTCACGGTATCATCCTGTGTGATCCAGCGAATACCCACTTTGACCAGAAACGAGATCCGTGGAAGCATTCATCACTTTGGGTCATTTTGAAATTCGTTAGCTAAAGAAGGGACTGTAAAAGGAGACTGTGGGTGGGTGAGAAGGTTTAGGAATTGTCTCTGGATTTCATTTCTGCATTTACTCATCATTCAATAATATTTATTGACTGCCTTTGATATTCTAGGAGTATGAGGAATGCAAAGATGAATAAGAAAGTCTTCTCTCAAAGAGAAGGAACATTGCAGAGTACCTTGCTTTACAAAATAGATACATTACTTAAACTGTGATTATTAATTCTTTGTAAATAAGAGTATTTTAAGTGTAACAGAGAAATCATCATTTAAAGGAATGAGCAGGGCCAAAGTGTTTGTGGACCCTAGACAAAGCAAGATAATTGTGGGTCCAGTGCTCACCCCTATCTAGGGCTGTGCTGGAGCAAGGTCAAACCACAGTTTATGGTTAAATTTCCAGTGTAAGCATTTATACCTTGGTGATCAAGAAATCAGGGCTTGATTTATTGTTTTGTCAATTGTCCAGAATTAAGAAAGTGATGGAGAAAATGTGGATAATATAGATTATACTTTAAAGTGGAGCAGCTGGTGGCAAAGTGTATAGAGTGATGGGTCTGGAGTCAGAAAGACTCATCTTCCTGAGTTCAAATTCGACCTCAGACATTTAGTAGCTGTGTGACCCTGGGTAAGTCACTTAACCTTGTTTGCCTCAGTTTCTTCATCTATAAAATGAACTGGAAAAGGAAATGGCAAACCACTCTGGTATCTTGGCCAAGAAAATCCCAAATGGAATCACAAAGAGGTAGACAAAACTGAAACAACTGAACAACAAAGATATGCTTAAAAGTATGTCCTGTGTTCATTTTCCCAACAGAGAACTGGCTATTAAACATTTACCAGTATACCTCTACCCTAGCCCCTAGCCCCAATCTGCTGAAAACTTCAAGCTATCATGTTAACAGCACTGACATCACAAAATGATCCCCATGTGCCACGCAAAGTAGAATTTTCTGGCATCAGCAATGATGTAAATGAACAAAGAACTATATTTTTAAAATGCCCTTTGTTTTACCTCTTCCCCCTGAATGTACGTCAGTGTCCTCACTGGTAAGATGGATTTAATAATGCCTGCCTCCTCACAAGGCTGTAGTGAAGCACAAATGAACAAATGCTGTGGGTGAAGGTTCATAAAGATTAACCTTATTTTCAGTTTTAAATTATTTCTTCTACAGGAAGCCCTAGTAAACTGAAAGCCAAAATTTGGAAACTCTAAGTATAAACAATTTTTCAGAACAACTACTCATATATAGCATCACAAACTATATCAGTTGTATAACATTAATAAAAGTTCTTTTTTTAGGGAGAGTGGCTGTTTTGATCATTTATTTTGTAATCTAGATTTCCTGTAGATTTAGAAATTCACAACAGACTTGACAGACATTCTCGTGCTATGAATGCTTGGCTCAAAGCCTCTAGTGATGCAAGTTTATATTTGTTACTTCAAAGTCAAGGATCTGTGATCTGCATCTTAGGGATACTTTTCTCATGCAGAATGCGACTCTTCTATGCCTTAATAGCTTCATGAGTTGCCTGGTGGCCTTCCTTCTAGGGCTAAACTGCTCCCACCATAGCAAGGCTGGTCCTGTGTGTGTGTGTGTGTGTGTGTGTGTGTGGTGTGTGTACAGGTCTCTACTTGAAGCATTTCTAGCTTGGTAGAACCTTCTGGCTTGCATTCCGCTGGCATAGCCTTGGGAGCCTAGAATCACCTCTACTCCATGAAGAGGTACTTTAGGAGGATTTACTGATGGAAAATACTATACTTCACATTATCACCTAGCACTCAGATCTTTTTTTTTTTTAAACTGGACCTGATGTCATTGGTATAAGGAGCTCCTTGTGAGAACTCTATAAATGTAAATCAGCACTCTCTTTGTCATTTGTCACATCTTAGACAATTACCTGGGACACTGAGACAATGAGTGACTTGTCCAAGGTCATATAGCCAGTAACTGTCCAAGGACACATTTGAACTGGGGTCTTTTTGACTCCACAACCAGCATTCTATCTACTACGCCACCTACCTAGCTGCCCCTAGAGATTCCCTCTACACATAAATGACAAATGGTCATCCAGCTTTTGAAGACCTCCAGTGAATGAGAACTCACTGCCTCCCAAGGCAGCCTATTATCTTTTCTGATACATCTAATAGTTAAGAAAATTTTCCTTAACTCAAACCTGAACTTGTCTCTTAGTAACTTGAGCTATTTGCTTCTAGTTCTGGAGGGAGTTGGAGTTTGGGGAGGGGGAGGAAGGAAGGGAAGTAAACATAACAAATCTATCTAATGTTGTTTTCTTGTGTCAGCCTTTCCAGTACTTGAAGATAATTATCATGCTATAAGTTGTCTCTTCTCCTGGCTAAGCATCCTCAATTCTTTTGATCAATATTCCAAAGTCATGAGCTAAGGACCTTTATCACACTGGTTGCCCTCCTTTGCATTCACTCCAGCTTATCAAATTCCTTCTTTAAAATGTGTTGTACAAAAAATATTTATAGCAGCTCTTTTGTGGTGGCTTAAAATTAGAAATCAAAGGGATACCCATCAATTGGGGAATGGTTAAAAAGACCCTGTAGTATATGACTCTAATGGAATATTATTGTGCTATAAGAAATTACAAGCAGAATGATTTCAGAAAAAACCTGGAAAGACTTACACGAACTGATGCAAAGTGAAGTCAACAGAACCAGAATGTGACGCACAGTAACAGCAATATTGGACAATTAAGAACTGTGAAGGACTTAGCTATTCTCATCAATACAAGGATCCAAGACAATCCCAAAGAACTAATGATGAAGCATACTATCCACCTCCAGAGAAAGAACTGATATTGTTTGAATACAGAGTGAAGTATGTTATTTTTCATTTTCTTTTGTTCATTCTTTTTTTATTTGGGTCTCCTTATACAAAATGACTAATATGGAAATGTTTTACATGATTGCACATATATAACCTATATCTGATTACTCATAATCTCAGGGAGGAGGGAGGGAAAGGAGGGAAGGAAGGATAAAATTTGGAACTCAAAACTTAAAAAAAAAACCATGATAAAAATAGTTTTAACATGTAATTGGGGAAAAGGAAAACATATTAAATAAGAAAAAAACTTCAAACTTGAAAATAATGTGTTGTACAAAATAAAATATAATACATCAAATGTGCTCTTATCAGGGTAGAGTCCAATTCCTTATCTCTGGACACAATGTTTCTCTTAATCAGTCTAAGATTGCATTAAATTTTTTGATTGTTGAATGATATTGAATTGATGGTCCACTAAAACCCCCAGATCTTTTTCAAAGTAATTGCTATCTAGCCATGCCTCATTCATCTCATACCAACCAAGTTGATTTGTTTTTGAAATCAAGGTTAAGATTGAACATTTAGCCTTATTCAATTACATTTTTTAAACATTTGACCCCAGTGTTATAGCCTGCCAAAATATTTTTTAATCTTGTCTGCCATCCAGTATGTTAGCTATCCTTCCTAGAACCCAAAGTTTATTTTATTTTTACAATTCAAAGTTGACTCTTTCTTTTTTTGGAGGCAATCAGGGCTAAGTGACTTGCCCAGGATCACACAACCAGTAAGTCTCACTCAGATCCTCCTGACTCCAGGGCTGGTGCTCTATCCACTGCTCCACCTAGCTGCCCCCAAAGTTGACTGTTTCTAAGCATCAGTAGTAAGGTTAGAGCCCAACAGGTTTACAAGAGGCCAACATAATTTTGCAAAGTTCAGCCATTTAAGATAAATATTTGACTGAAACATTAAGCCAGGGAATACATTGAATCAAAGCATAGATAAAGTTTTACAGAGCATCAAATGAAACCCAGCCAGATATGGTTCTATATTTGTAGTTTCATGCAGGCCAAAATTTCCCAATTTCTTCTTCTAGACCATGGGCTCCCAAAGTGGGCAATACCACTCCTGGAGGGTGCTGGAATAATCCAGGAGGCAGTAGTAGCCTCAGGTGCAATTGGAGGATGTCAAATAAAAATGAGGGGGCAGTGGAAGCATAAGAAAAAAAGAGAAGATAAAACATTTTTTGAAAAACTGTCTGTACATGTTTTATTTGTTGTATAACAGGGTTAATGTCATAGTGGTTACATTATTTTCCAAATAAACACACAAAATGCAAATTATAACTGATCAGTGGTCAAGTTAGCCAACAGATCTTAACAAGCAAGTATTGGCAGTATGGCGCATTGTCAGGAAGTCCAGTATGCGTCAGCAGGTATATGAACATGTAATGACTTGTTTATAATACAATACTATACAGTTACATGACACAATATTACATCATCAAAATTTCAATGCAGGAAGAACCACAAACTTACAACAAATTATTAAATTTAAGATGCACAATTTTAAAAAAATTATATTTTTTCAAATGATATAAATTTAAAAAAAACATTAAAGAGTTAAAGAAAGATTTCCAGGGGAGTGCTGAGTAATTTTTTTTTAAAGAAGGCAGTAAGCCAAATAAGTTTGGGAACCTCTGTTCTAGGCAAGAAAGTGATCTAAGTATCTTCATTTAATACCTTCAATGTGTAAGTTATTGTGTTTAGATGCAGAGAGGGATCAAAAGATAAATAATAAAAATTACCTTTGGGGTACTTACAAACTAGTAAGGGAAACAAGACATGGACACAAATAACAATGATAAAGGCAATATAGCCACCTTGGCATAGGGCAAGGATTATTTCATTTTTGTCTTTATATCTAATAAATCTTTGTCAATTGCTTTATCAGTTGACTTGCCATAAAAACAAACAACAACCAAAAAAACCCAACACAAAACCCATAGCAAACAACAGGATTCCATGCTACAGGGAGCAGGGTCTGATCGTTGTTATACTAAGTGATAGGCTGAGCAATATTATAGAAGGACTCCGCAAATTTACAATGTAATTTAGCTATTAGGTGTTTAACAATGTCATTGGATAAGGGGGGCAACATTTTTGGGCTGTACCTTTATATGACAAAAATCTTGTACAGAAGCAAATTGAATCTTGAATCTGACTTTGGCCAGTTGGGCAACTTGGAAAGTGAACTCCTGGCAAAGTAGATAGTATCTGAGAATGAGATTTGAATAGCCAAATCACAGCTTGAAAAGCAGGAATGACTGATTTCTGACAAGGGATGGAGTATACCTTACAAAGAATATATTTTCTGGGTGTCTTGAACATTAATTAAAAGGGTAGTAAAGTAAAAGGGAAGGGAAAAGAAAAGACAGACTCTATATACTCCAAGTTATATTCAGTGTGAGATATTCAGAATTTCAAAAAGGAAAAAAAAATCTAAGAAAGAAGACAAAACCCACACTATCACATGTTTATATACAAATATTCAAAGCTTAGGGAACAAGCAGCAGGAACCATCAATCTTAATGCAAGAAGGCAAATTTGCCCCTATTGGTTTCACTAAGAGCTGGTGAAATGAAACTGTCCTATGGCTCTGGAAGGGTAAATCTTATTAAAAAAAACCAAAATAGGTAAAAGGTTGTAGGTAGCACTCAATGTTACTAAAGTATATTCTTGACAAGAAAGCTAGGGAATCAGTCCAGGCAAGCATGGTTTAGAGTACTGGGGTGAAAGTTGATGGAGGGAGAAACCCAAGAGATTATACCATTGGTTTTACAAAGGATGAGAAAGTAGAGAAATTCTGTGAAGAAATCATTAAGACCTCTCAAATTAAACCAAAATATACCTTAATATCTGGTGACTCCAACACAAAAGTGGGCACAGGAGATAATGGTGAAAATATGTTGGAAAATGTGATTCAGCAATAAGAAAAGGGGAAAAAATTCCCGTTCCAATAGCTTCTGGATTGTCCTACAGCCAAATGTCTATAAATCATGAATACTTTCTTCAATAAAAAGTTGGAGGCATAAGACCTGGTAACCACTAAAAAATGTGACAAAAAATGAAAATTATTACATTCCAACAGGAAACAATTGATTACTGATTTGGGAGTCATTTTTGAATTTTACCATCTGTGTATAGTCAGACTACCAACCTGTTGAAGCAAAATAAGAATTATAGATTAGAAGAATAAATGTGAGATTAGGTTTACACTCGAGGCAACTCAAATGACCTGTTTAAATGATTTATTGATGCAAAAAATGAGAATTGGATAAAAGAACACACATTGACACTGACTACCATCATATCTTATAGAAGTTTAACTGACATAATCATCACAACAATGAGATTCAAAGAACCTAAAGGCCTTAGTCAGAATATACTTGATCTCCTTTCCAAAGTGTAAGATGAACCACAAAGGATTGAATGAAATATCAGCTAATTTGTAAGACTTTACAGAGGAGGATGATAGAAGATCATGAACGGTTTTGTCTCATAAACAGTGAGCAGCTGTAGAGGGGACCAACAAAGCAAAATCATTCTAAGGGCATTTATCAGAAAGATAACAAATATATGACAAATTACAAAAAAACTTCTACAACAAATCCTTTTCTCTATCAGTAACAGCGGTCATCTAGCATTTGAACTCTTACTATCATAGTCCCTGATTTTCTACCTAATGAAATGGAAATGATACTAAAGAAAACAAAGCTGCGAAGAATAGCAGAATGGGATCAATTATACCCAGAGAAGGTCCACTCTGGAAGAAAAGTCATTTTGTGGGTCTAGAGGAATGGCTTCTCCAAATATCTTAAACTAAAGAAGTGGGAAGAAACCAAAGGTTTGGATAAAATTTGACATTATCATTAAAGAAAGGTGATTGAGAGATAATTGATAATCATATTCAGCCATATACTTACTTTAAAATCTCTACATAATTTTTATGAGAATAATCAACTCAAGCATATAGAGCAGATTTGAGAAATGGGACAGAGAAGTTTATAATGTACAGAAGACATCCTTATATAGTCACCTAATTATTTCTAGGTATGGAGAATAAAATCCTACTATGCTTACTCTTTGTAGATTGATTCAGTAGAGAACACCACCATGCAGGTTCCCCAATGAGGTATTTGCCATACATGTCAAAAATCATACAAGATTCCTTGAAAAAAATGGCATGACAGAGATACCTTTCTTAGGCAACTCTCTGACTCTTAATGTGAAGCAATAAATAAATAAAGAGACATGCTTGCCAAAGGTGTTTGCCATCATTACAGGGCATAGTCAGTGTGGAAGAGGAATTTTTTCTAGATAGTGAGTTACTCCCATTGCTCCTATTTGTGGATTGAATACTGACTGCATCAAGCCCCAGAATAGCATAGAGCCTGCAAAAAGCTATCCAGAATTACCCCAAGAGGCAGCCAGTGTGGCCCAGCAAACAGAGGGCCAAGCCTGCAGTCAGGAAGATAGGAATTTATGCCCTGCCTCTGGCCCAGATTAACTATGACCACGGTAAATTCTATAAATCTCTCAATCTCCATAGGAACTCTTTAAGATTACTGGTCATTGATGAATTGTTCATTTGTATCAGCAGAGGGAGTATCCATACCAGCAATTTCCTACATGAATGAAATCACATATATCAACAAAAAAATGCTAATTTCAAGAGGTTGACCTAATTATTCAATCTTACCCAAAAAGAATTTTATTAAGCAATTAGTATGTATATCACTATGCTGAGGACAAAATAAATAAGAAAAATATGAAAATGAAAATCCACTCTGGAAGAACCAAGTGGATAAAGAATGCCTGTTGTCCAGACTATAGTTTGCAATTAGATGGCGAGTATATCAAGCAGATTCATCAGTATTTTGGATGGACACTGCTCATAAGCTGGGCCCAGAATTGAAGAAAGAGAGAAATTGCCTTTAGAAAATTGTTTAATGCTTTAAATAAAACTAAGCCTCTCCACGTTGGTCAGTCAACAACTGTAATATTAAATACTTCTCCTGTTAAGCCTGAAGGATACAAAGAAAGTTAAAAAATAGTCCCTACCCACAAAGAGCTTACATTCTAATAGAAGAGACAACATAAAAATGAGTACACAAAAAATACACACAGAGTTAATGTTAAGGCATTTGAGGAGTGAAAAGCTTTAGTAGCTAGGGCAACCGGCTACTGCAGATGATAGATACTTGGGCTGACAGGCCTTAAAAGAACCCAGAGAAACTAAAGTCAGGGGGTTAGAGCATCCTAGTAATGACAGCCAGCCAGTGAAAAAACATAGCGACAAGACATAGCGTGCTGCATTTGAGGAAATGTGAGTAGGTCAGTGCTGCTGGTTTGTAAAGTATATGGAGGAGACTAAAGTCTAAGATTGGAAATATAAGATGGGGGCACAATTATAAAGAAAATGAAAATGTCAACCAGAAGACTCGATCTGGGAGTTAATAGGGAGCCACTGAAGTTCTGAGCAGGAAGGCGACATGGACAGATCTATGTGGGAAGAAATTAATTTGAAGACATTTATTAGCTGCATCACCCTTGGCAAGTCAATAGATCATAGATTTAGAACAAAAAAAGAACCTTTAAGTCAAGTCAATAAGCATTTATTAAGCACCTACTATATGCCAGCCATTGTGCTAAGCACTGGGGATACAAAGAAAGGCAAAAGACAGTATCTGTCTTCAAGGAGCTTACAGTCTAATGGGAGAAATAGCATGCAAATGACTATGTACAAACAAGATACATACAGGACAAATGGGGGGTAATCTCAGAGGGAAGGCACTGAGATTAAGAAGAACTAGGAGAGGCATTCTTGCAGAAGGTAGAACCTTAGCTGAGAAGAGCTGTCTATAACAATCCCCTAATTTTATAGAGAAAGCTGAGAATGAGAGAGATTAAACAATTTCCCTTAGGTCACTGACAGAGAAAGGATATGAACCTAGGTCCTCAGATTCTAAATACTATACTCTTTCTACTATAACACTGAAAACCTCTCTCAGCCTCAGTTTCTTCATCTACAAAATGAGAAGAATAGTAATTGTAGGACTTACTTACCTCACAGGCTTGTTGTGAGGCTCAAATAAGATACTTTTGTAAAGGACTTTGCAAAGTGAAAGCACCACATAAAGGTTAGTTATTATTAATAATAATAATAATGATAATTTCCCATAAAGGTACTTTTCCCATTCTATTTCTTTTTCACCTTAATCCACACACAATCTATCCACTAACCATCTTCTACTTTCTAGGCCTGGAAGCTCACCTAGATATATATTCTGTATATGGGAGCATTACTTGGTTTTCTTCTCTCCTTTAGCCCAGAGTCCAAATCATTTTTGCTTTCCCACCACATCTCAGTAATTCCAAGATGCCAAATGGTTCAAAGTGAAGACTTTCAGTTCTTCCCGATGCTTTCTCAGGTCCCCACATATAATGTCAATATTTCAGGCAGGGTAAGTTTTCCCCAGTTTTTCTCTGGGTTTTCTTTTCACCCTTGTGGTAAGAATGCCTTGGGCTAAGACTCTAATCACATTGAAAGACCATTACATGAAGACCATGAACCAGAGTTTGTGGTGGAAACTTTGCAACATAAATATCCTGGTTAGGCATCATGGTGCCTCTCTAGCTTCTCCCCATTAGGAAGCTACTTCTGAGGAACTGATCGTCAACTCACAATGCCATAAATCCAAGCTCCATTACTTTAATGCATCAGTCACAGAATGATTGAATCATAGATGCAGAGCTGAAAAGAACATTAAAAGGCCAACTAATCTACCCTCTCACTTTACTGATGAAAACATGGAGACCCTGGGGCTTACCCAAAATCATTCACAAGGGTAACTGGCAGAGGTAGGATTCAAACCCAGATCCTTTGATTCCAAGTCCAGCATTCTTTTCCAGGACCATATACTTCCTAAAGTCATGTTTTATTCATGAACTCTTGTCTTCACAAATAAAGTAGCTCCACACAGATCAAATTGTCACAAATTCTGAATTAATTCAGGCTAAATTAATGAAGCTTAAAAAAAAAACAAAACAGTAGGTCCCTCTGGAAGCTAAATTCACTTGGTTTTGCACCAGGGAACCAATTAGTAGTTCACTGTTTCTGTGTATGTAACTGAGCTCTAATCACCTTGCAGAAGTGCCTGACGAACACTCAGGGAATAATTTTGGTGCCCAGAGAATCTGCCTGGAGATGCAACACAAGCAGTTTTCCCAACACAAATGGATCTAATTCAACATCAAAAGATCAGCTGGAAGAGAACAGCCCTAATCCACCATCACATACTGTAAAAATCAAATGGTGCCTGGGTTAGAACTTGCCAAGTACAATGACAAAATCCCATACAGATGAAAAACAAGAAATACCTCTGGTTTGGAGAACTCTTTGTTCTTACAAGCTGTACAACTTATGGGAAGTGAGCACTTTTGGAACCTTACCTGAAGCATGACCACATTGTCGCCTTCAAAGGTCACAAACACGTCTGAGTCACATTTTAAGCCTGAGATCCGATTTTCCATCATGTAGCCCTTTTCCAGAAGAAACAGAAAACAAATATATCCTTGGTTACATACATGTTCAGTTTATTCATTAGACTGGGGTTCTGTACATATTATTTCTCAGATTTATTTTTCAGACTACCACCTTTATTATCAATGATATTAGATTTGGAAATCATCAATTCATATTGTAAAGGATATCACCAGAGAAGCTGATGGACAGAAAATAAGGTGGTGAGACCAAAGCATGAATGACCTACCTGCTGCTCATCACACATGACACTCCAGTTCCTATGTCTATGCTTTTTGTACAAGTTCTCCCCTAGACTGAGAATACCCCTCCTCTTCATCTCTGATTCTTGGAATCCATATTTTCTTTCAAAGCACAGCTCATATATCACCTACATGAGGCCTTTCCTTATCTTCTTGTTGTTAGTGTGATCTTACTTACAATCTTACTGTTTATCTTATATATACTTCCAATTTATTTATCTGTATACAGTTGATATCTAGGCAGGTAGGTGACTCAGTGGATACAGCGCTGGGTCTGGAGTCAAGAAGACCTGAGTCCAAATTCAGCTTCAGACACTAGCTATGTGACCCTGGGCAAGTCTCTTAACCTTTGTTTGCCTTAATCCACTAGAGAAGGAAACAGCAAACTACTCTAGTATCTTTGCTAAGAAACCTCGTGCTATTATGGTCCATGGGGTCAGGAAGAGTTGGACACAACTGAACATATGGACTATATCTCTCCATCATCATCCCAGTAAAATACAAGTTCCCAGAGGGTAAGGGGTATTTATTGTCTTTGTATCCACAGTGCCTGGCACATAGTAGGCTTCTTGAACCAAAGTGATGGACATTTGGTGGAGTATCCACACAAGGTCCAAGGCTGAGAGAATTAGAAGACAGCCTTAAATACCTACGGTGGACTTCCAGTGGAGGATTTGTGGGAGGACTTGAACCAGAGTCAAACAGGAAGAAAGTATGGATGGATTGGAAGAAGGATACACAAGGGTGAAATCACAATATTAATTCAACAAATTCTTCTGAATATTTTTCATTCTTCCCTGAAAACACTAATTCCCACGTACATAGAAATGTCAGGAAATGTGTCTTCATAGGATCATAGATCAAGATCTGGAAGGGGCCCCAAAGGTCATCTAGTCCAATTCAGTCATTTTACATAGAAGCAATTAGAGATCTAGAGAAATTATGTGACATGCCCACAGGTGGTAAGGTCACACAGGTAGTAAGGCCTAGGGCAGGGGGTAGGTCTTAAGGCCACATGTGACCCTCTAGGTCAGTGGTTCTCAACCTTCCTAATGCTGTGACCCTTTAATACTCGTATATGGGCATATCTGCATATGGGTGGACCCACCTGGAGATGGATAGAGGAGTGGTGTCTCGGTTCCAAAGACCATAGGAAATATGTGTTTTCTGATGGTCTTAGGTGACCCCTGTGACACCTGTGAAAGGGCCGTTTGTCCCCCAAAGGGGTCACGACCCACAGGTTGAGAACCGCTGCTCTAGGTCCTCAAGTGAAGTCCTTTGACTGACTCCAAAGGATTTGTTCTTTGAAGTTTGGATTTGTTCAAAGGCCCACACTTGAAGACCCAGAGGCCTTCTGGGGCCTCAAGGCCCCAAGTTCTCCACCCACGCCCTAGGGTAGAGCCAGGATTCAAACTCACGACTCCAAGTACATTAGGAAAGTTCATCACTCTTTCCACTGAGCCATAATTCCTCTCTATCCTTCTAACCACAGAAGAGGAATATTATCTCCGGAGGAAAAAAAAATCAACTTTTATGTCTTAGGACAATTAACAGCAAAAGAAGAGAAAGCAGCTAAGTTACATATAAGCATCATTAAAGAAAATTCACTGAGTCGTAGCAATGCTCTTGATATAATACTGGCATTTCTACAAACACTGATTTCAGTTCCAAGCTTCTTGAAATCAACAGGAAAGTTGCTGGGGGACACTGTGCTCTATGTTTATATTTTCAAGACATTAGAGGGGGCAGCATCAGCAATCCAAATAAAAGTGGTGTTTGTAACAAGAAAAAACTGTGAGATGACACCTTTGGTCCTGAAGACCCCCTTCTAGAGTCTGTTCCTCTCCCTCCCCTTCCAGGTGTTCCATATCTTCCTCCTATCAAAATCTGTTCTCCCAATAAGATACAAGAGACATTGGTAACTTAGGGTGAATTTCATCCACAGCCCTCTCTCCCTAAGATGTTTGCATTCTAAGCCTTAGCTCTGGTTGTAGGCTTGAAAATTTCTATTACAAAGTTACTTCACATACATCATCTCACATGATGAGGGCAGTGAGATTTAGTGTAAATATCAGTGATTCAGAGTCAAAGGACCCAAATTTAGATCCTATTTCTGCAACTTATTAGTTGTGTGACCTTGAGCTAGTCCTTTCCCTTCTGGGAGCCTGCCATCAATTGTGGAATGGGAGATTGAATTAAATCAAAGATGTCAGACATAATGTCCAGCTTGCAACAGCGCCAAGTGCACTGTGAACCATATTCAAATGTAGATGGTAAATATTTAACAAAATAAATAAAAATGAAAGGAAACATACATAACATTACATTTTAAAACTAAAGCACTATACAGACTGCAGGGATCTTTATGTATGAATTAGTGGTCTCTCCATTTTTATCTGAGTTTGGCACCAATGGACTAGATGATATTGAAAGTTTTTTTCCAGCTTTAAATCCTGTGATCTGCACAACAACCTTATGGTATGAGTAGTCCATGCAATAATCCTGTTTTAGAAAGGAAGAAACTCTGAGTCTTCCTTTGTTGAGTAAGGGAAGATTAAAAGTCTTTACCAAGGTCATATAGCTGTTGTTCAGTCATTTCAGTTGTATCCAACTCTTCATGACCCCATTTGGGGTTTTCTTAGCAAAGACACTGGAGTGCTTTACTATTTCCTTCTTCAGCTCATTTTACAGATGAGGAGTTGAGGCAAACAGGTCAAAGGGTTGCACAACTAGTAAGTATCTGAGGCTCGATTTGAATTCAGAAAGATGAGTCTTCTTGACTCCAGGTCCAGCATGCTATCCACTGTGCCACTCAGCTGCCCAGAACTTACATTCAGGACTTTTGACTCCAAAGTGTTTTTTTCCACTGTATTGTACCTATCTGCCTTATTAAGCGCCTACTATGTGCCCATAGCATCTCTGGTCTGCCACCAGGATTCCTCCCCATTCTGTAAATGCCCCCCCCCCCATAATGATATTTCCCTTTTACCCTCACATAACACTTTGTTTTGAACTACTCTGATGTACTTGTAATTGTAGTTATCTCACTACTAGATTGTAAGCTCCAGGAGGACAGGGATCATGTCATATAAAATTCTCATCTCTCAGGACATAGCACAGTAGGTACTTAATAACTTTGTTTGCTCTGCCAATAGGAATGCAGATATCTTTATAAAATGGACAAACAGTGATCCTTAGCTCAACGTCACTTAATTCTGTTTTATTCCAAATGACCAAAATGGGGCAAGATAAACCAAGAATTCATATAATATGTCCTCCATAATAATAATAATCCCTTATATGTATATACTAATTTATAGCTCACAAAATACTCCAGATACATTATCTAATTCAGTCCTCACAACAGCCCTGTCGAGTAGACATAGTAAGGATTATCTCTATTTTCAAAAGGCAAAAACTGAAGCTGAAAGATTAAGCCTAAGGTCAATAAGTGGTAGAATCTAGACTTGAGACCAGGTCTTCTCCCTATAAGATGGATGCCTTTTCCACACATATTTTTGCTTCTTCCAAAGTATTATCAAGTAGTTGAGCAAGTTATTTTGGGGGACAGAGGGCCCTTTCTCAAACCATAAAATCATATTGGGGGCCACCTAATCTACCAAGCTTTAATATTCAAATGAACTCATGTTTGCTGGGTCTGATTCATACATGACCTATAGAGGCTGCTACAAAGAGGGCAGCATTAAGAACAATGGGCAGAAGATTCAGAGAGGTAGATTTAGGCCATTAGTAAGGAAAAACTGCTAAACAAAATGTTTATAAGTAGAATGAGCTGCCTTGGGAGGTAGAGGCAGGATGGCCTCTCTCTCATTAGAAGTCCTCAAAGACTGGATTCACTACTTGTCAGGATGCCATAGAGGGGATTCCTGGTGAAGTTCAGATTGGCCTCTATGGCCCCTGGAGTTCAAAGGATCATGAGATTTTAGAGGTGGAATATTCTTATAGACCATTTACTCTATTTATAGGTGAGGAAATTCAATTCCAGAGAATGAAGAGACTGGTCAAGATAAAGCAAGTGGAAAATGCTAGGGCTGGGACTCAAATCCAGTTCCTCTGAATCTAAAGCTAAGGATTATTCCACTGTAAAGCCATGCATCCTTTCACTGGGCCATCATCAGTCATCTTGACTTTTGTCTTGTCATTGGATTCCGGTGATTCTGGAGGAGAGAGTGAGGCTGATGACTTTGCCAACTCTACCTCACTTAAATCTAATTCACTTGCAAGTCAAACATCATCCTCTTGATGTCATAGATCCTCACTGAGAATGAAGGATCAACAACAACAACATCCTTTCAGTTTTCGGATTCTGTCATCCGAGGAGCCAAAATCCATCTTCTAGGCTCCTTGCTGTTTACAGAGCTCTAGAAATTGGTAGCCCACTAAATCATAACTTCAAACTGATTCTTTCCTGCCACACCATCGCCCTAGCCACTCCTCATATCCTTGAATCACCCTCATTTTACAGATGAGAAACTAGGCCTTAAGTTAAGTGACTTGTACCCAATCACACAATTAGTGAGTGGTAGAGGTGAGACTCTAAGTCAGGTCTTCTAACTCCAAGACTTGGTGTTCTTTCAACCACACCACATTTGTCAGAGACTGTCCTTTAATTTAATGTTTAAAATTATTTTTATATCCTTTGAATTTGTTAAAGCTCTTCTTAGGTTAATTAGAGTAAGGTGAGTTGAGCTCACTAGTCTTTAAAATGACCATCTATCTAAAAGGACAGCTTAATGATTGGTTGATGACTGATTGATGCCAAGACAGAAAAAAAAATCCTCTGGAAACTGCAATGAGTAAGAACATGGTTTTTCTTTTATAGAACATTTCATCAGAAATCTGAGATTTTACTCCTTTCCTAGACTGTTTGAGTAAGCTCAAGTTGGCTGTCCTGGTTCCAAAATCTGACAGAAGCCACATGACTCTCTTACAACAGATTTTCATCCTACAGTGAAGCTAGTTCTTAGTGTAGACAAACACCTTTGACATGTTGGAAGAAATGAAGTTCACAAAATGCTAAAAACATTAGATATAACTGAAAGTGAAAGAACAACCCTCCCCCTCAAAAAAACTAAAAACTCACATGAAGCACGGCTGGCATGCCACTTTTGATTTTTCATAAATAGGTAAGAGATTTATTTTTGACCCAATTTTCATAAAGCATGTCAAATGTGTTTGCCCCATTTTTGAGAACTAAATCCTTGGCGAGTCTGAAGTTTCCAGTTTTAAAACTAACCAGACTCAAAGTACATGGTGTCATGGAGTGAGTCTTGGGTTAGAAAGCAGAGGACCAGGTTTACAACTCCACCTGTGTGATTTTGAACTCTGAACCTCAGTGTCCCAACCTGCAAAATCAGGGGATTGGCCTAGATGTACTCTAAGTCTCCTCTGGCTCTAATATTCAATGACACCTGGTACAGGAAGAGGGATAATCATCTTAGCCTTTTGTTTGCTTAATTGATTTTAAAGATTTATACATATAAGTGTATTTCCTTCACCCATAAGGATCAGGCCAGTCCAGTAATTCATCAGCTTTTTCTGTATTTATCTGCCAGAGGATATTAAGCATGGAGAGAAAAACTTATGGGGAACTTTTGATCTGTCTTCAAATATCTGAGTGACTTTCAGAGGGAAGGAGAGCTTAGACGTGTTCTCCTTGGCCTCAGAAGGCAAAACTAGGAACAATTGGGCAAAGTCACACAAGGGTAAATTTCTATTTGATGTAATGAAATCCTCCCTAGCAGTTAAAACTTTCTAAAAGTGTAATGAGCTGCCTTGGGAGGCGGTGTTTCCCCCTTGCCAGATAGCTTCAATCACCAAGGTCACTAGATGACCACTTGCTGGGAGTGGTGAGGAGGGGATTCTTGTAGGACTGACTTTGTCTTCATTTTTTTTTTTTATGTTCTGAGGCCTAAGTTTGGGGTTCCATTATTTTTCATGACAAGAATCCAGGGTTTGTTTGCTTTTAAGAAAGCTTCTCTGAAATATTTTTAAAGCTCAATAATTATTTTCAAATTAGGCTATTCACCACTGTCCATGCTGTTCCTCATATTCCTTTTCTCCACAGTCACATATAAGATAGTACAAAACTTTGCTTTTAAAGAGTTCCCTTAGGAATTCCAAAGGTAGATGTAAAAAATGATGTATCCTGAGAAAAGTGGCATGATGCCCTGGTTTTTTTTGGGGGGGGAGGGTTGGAGGCAATTGGGGTTAAGTGACTTGCCCAGGGTCACACAGCTAGTAAGAGTCTGTGAGGTCAGATTTAAACTCAGGTCCTCCTGACTCTAGGGCTGGTGCTCAACCCACTACACCACCTAGATGCTGCTTCTTATATCGCTTCTCCCCATTGTCACATATAAGGTAGTACATGACTTTGCTTCTAGAGAGTTCCCTTAAGAATTCCAGAAAGCAAAGGTAGGAAAGTTGTGTGAAAGTGAAGTATGCTAAGAAAAGTGGCATGAAGCTCTGTTTCTGGGTAAGATATGGTAAAAGATCACCCATGAGAGCCTAGGATGTTAGAGGCAGAGTCCAGTTCCAATGGGAGGGGGAGGAGAAGGGTGGGAGGGGGATGAATGCAGGCAGCCTACATGCTTGGAAGTGACGTGTGGTCAGGTTTCTAGAAAGATAAGACAAAAGCTTTCCTACTAGGGCCCAGTATCACAGGAACAGAACCAACAGTCGGTAATGGAATTAATTGATCTATAAACATTTAACAAGCATTAACTACGTGCTAGGTACTGTATTACGCATTAGAGGAACATGCTTACAAAAAAGGAAGAATGAACCATCTCAATGCTATGTTTAAAGAGGCCAGATGTGTTTGTAAGACATTCTAGAGAGTCATAGTAAGGCCAGAGGGACTATTTCGATAATGCCCTAGATTTATAAAATACTGCATGTATATTATCTTATCTGATCTCAAAACTAATTGCAGAAGGTGGATAATGCAAGTATCACTAGCCTCGGTTTACAGATGAGGAAACTGAGGCTTGGAAGCATCAAGCAACTCACCCAATGTCACCCAGCTAGTAAATGGTGGCTCTGAGACTCAAGCAAAAGTCTCCTGTTTCAAGAGTTTGCTACTGTTTCCATTACACAGAGGACTGCGCATTGGAAAAATGAAGAAATTACATTTTATTCTTAGTTAAAATCAGTTTAGGGAACAAATTATATCAACTATAGAACAATTATCATATCCTGAAATTGAGTAATCCTAACACATTTACTAGGGTTCATAGGCAGCACACTTTAAAAATCTGTTCAACTGAATGTTCCTACGAATATTTCTGCTCATTTCACAAACATAGAGGTTTAGATGCTCCTGAGAAACTCCTGAAACACTGTACAGATAAAACAACACTCAATAGACCAGGCTAAACTTCCCTAAAGACTCGTGGATTGGGTTTTTCTTCCTAAGGATCGGTAGGTTTCAGGATGAGCTAATTGAAATCTGGCATAGATGTTATATGTGAAAAAGTGGTCTCTTTAACATATAACTTCTATGCCTGATATCAGCTAGCTCATCTTGAAATCAGTCAGAAATGGAAGTCTTAATGACTCGGGTCATTAAGAGTAGAGAAGGCTTTTCTAGAGAAGGATACGCTACTTCCATTATGGAATATTTCATCACTCTCTGGCCAGAGACTTCTCTTGGAGGCAGGGTAGTGGAATCAACTTGAAATCCAGAGACCTGGCTTCAGGTTTCTGTTCCGCCGCCGAAGAGCTGCACAACCTCAGATAAGACATTTCATTCATCTGGGCTGCAATTTTTCCACATGTAAAATGAAGCCACTGGATTTTACGATCTCTAAGCTTCCTATTAGTGCTAACATTTTATATGTTATAGGAGTCAATTAGCCTCTGCATGAAAATGGCTTGCACATGTGAGGTAAAGATGCTTCATTAGAGCTTGGGATTCTGGCAGGTAATATATTTTCAAAGTATACTCTTGGATACCATTTAAAATAATCCGGAATAAAAAAAAACTTCAGATTTGGATGGGACCTCATGCCCAGCTAGTCCAACTCATACCTTAACAGAAATTCCCTCTCCAACAAACCTAACAAGTGGTTTTCTAGCCATTCCTTAAAGACTTCTAGTGAAGAGGATCCCCCAACAGACTTTTCTATTCTATGGTACCTCTAATCATTAGGCAGTATTTCCTTGTATCAGGCCTTTTTATAACTTCTGTCCTTTGCTGCTAATTTTCTCCAATGGGAACAAGTATAGTTTCCCATTATAGAGCAGATTAATTCTCTCTTTCAGCTTCATGTCATTGACATCTTTCAAGCAGGCAATTCATGCCTGCATCCAAGTCACTGAAAAATGTATTAAAAAGCACAGAACCAGGCACAAGTTCCCGGGACCTGACCTCCACTGGAGTGATAGCTGATAACAAACCCCCTAAGGACAACTCATTGGGTCTGACCAGTCAACTAGCTCTGAATAATTTTAATTATTCTATTATCTAGCTCACATCTCTTCATCTTTTTTGCAATAGCTAGAGAGACTATCAAATGCTTTGCTATGATCTAGAAAAGTAATACTAACGACGATGTTGTTGTTTAGTCATCTCCAACTCTTGGTGACTTCATTTTGGAGTTTTCTTGGCAAAGATACTGGAGTGGTTTGCCATTTCCATCTCCAGCTCATTTTACAGATGAGGGAACTGAGGCAAACCAGGTGAAGTGATTTTCCCAGGGTCACAAAGCTAGTAAGTGTCAGGCTGGGTCTGAACTGAGATCTTTCTGACTGCAGGTCTAGCACTCCCTCCACTGTGCCACCTAGCTGCCCTACTAATAATAATAATAGCTAACACATTTAACATTTGCTAAGCACTTTGCACATTATCTCATTTAGTTCAAACTACAACCGTGGGAGGTAAGGACTATTTTAATATAATGTAATATGATTAATATAAACTTTCTCCATTTTAAAGGATCAGCAAACTGAGGATAAGAGAGGTCAAGAAACTTGACCAGGATCATAATGGCAATAAAAGTCAGATGCAGAATTTGAACTCAGGTCTTCCTATTCCAAGTCCAATACTCTCCATTCTGTGCCACCTGGCAGTCTTCAGTATGCTAATCATAACATTTGTTTTACATCAGTTCATTTGAGCCTCATAACAACCCTATAGGGAGGCTATTATTTTTCCCACCTTACAAATGAGGAAACTAAGCCTCAGAGAGGCTATGTGACCTGCCCAGATTACACAGCTAGTAACTTGATTCCAAATTTAGGACTCTTTCTAGCTCTAATCATATTATAGACCACTTCATAGGAGAGTAGTGAATTCCATTCTCACCCCTATTTCAAAGGGACTTTTCCTCCCTCCCTGCCGAGTACAACACACTAACATTTTCACTTGGTTTCTGTTTAATGCGTGTAAGTCCTGTAATTGTATCAGAAATAACCAGGGGAAGAAAACTCTGTGGATCAGAAGATGTAAAGTCAGCAGCCTGGTTGCCAAATCACACACATCCCTCTCTCCTGCTGCAACTGAAGATTCAAAAAATACACATACTATGCCAACTGATTTAAGGTCTAAAAGCATCCAATTCTCCTGAAATACTTTACTTGCAGTACTTTTAGCTGAGGTTGGTGTTAATTTCCAGGATGAGGTATTCTACATTAGTCATAGTTGTTTCAAATAGAAAAGACCAGTTAGATCACTGAGTTCATTATTGTGCCAGGGTACAAGAGTTCCTCCCTGAGGGAGGATCTCATACTTCCCCCACTCAGTAGCTTGTAGGTATTGAACCAGATTCACCATCTATGGAAATCAACAAGGATTCTCATGGGTTTACAATAAGATAATTTAACCTACAATGTGTCATGAATTAAGGTGGAAATTTTATTTTTTTCAGGGTCTAGTGTGTTATTGGACCCTGGGCTTGTGTGAATGAAGTGCTGAGGCTCCATTTGTTGGTGAAGAAGGGAGCCAAGTCATCTTTGGAGTTAAAACTACACATCCATGACAGGCAAGTAAACTCTCAGCCTGTGGGAACCGTTTTTCAAAGTCATCTTTCCAGGGCATTAAACAGTACCTTTAGTGGCAAACAGAGACATATACTTCAATTATAAGTATTCTCACAATTGGTTCTTCTCAAATGGTGTCCTGGTTGAAAGAACCTGCTTACCCCCATGGAAAAAAAAGAAGTGTAAGTATGTGTCTGTATGTGATGGAGGGGGGAACATGCTCCATCCAAGAAAGAACAACATTTTCCATTAACTTCCTTTGCTGCTAATAAAATGTGGGATGAACAGAAGAAACTAAAAGTTTGGCATTTCTCAATCCAATAGGATTCCAATGTGTAATGCAAGCTAGAATCTGATTGCAGCATAATAAAGAGCATATACGGTAGGCTACATTATTTTACTTCTTTTCCTTCTGGAATATATCTAGCCTCTTAGCAACTAATTGTGAATGTCACTGAGGTCATGTCCTATTTCAATGGAATCTCTATAAAACATATATTATGTCTCAAAATTTGTCCACTGAAAGTTTAATATTTTCCTGCTGTTTTTAACATCTACACATTTTAAGTGTTTGATTACATTTAATAAAGGTATCAGAACAAATTTAAAACAGGTGCTATATATAGCATTAGCTTTTTGTTTTCTTTTAACACAAATTGGAGAAGGATTTTGTTCATTTCCAGTGACAATTTGGAAGGCAAAGGCAAGACTGAATGGGTATTTAACTCTGCCACTAAAGAAGGCAACGACATGTGATGGAGAGAAGGCCTGCCTTGGCTTGAAGAAGAGAGCTATTCAATAGCTGCTTTTGACACATTACTTGCTTCATAATAAGGGCAAATCACTTAACCTCTGAGTGCCACAAGCATTTCTCTAAAATCATAAATTACAAATGGGCTATGAATCTGCATTTTAAAAATGCATGTATATTATTTTTTTAAATAAAGGAAAAAGAAATGACAACCAATAAGGAATGGAATAAGTTCAAGACATTTTCAATTTATGACCCAATATCTCTATTTTTAATCTCTTTTAAAGACATTAACCTGAGTGAGTACCCCAAAGTGCAACGACCACACAATTTTTGTAGGGTTTGCATAAAATTCATCATGAGGACTATGGTTTGATTTTTGGATCTCTTGACATCTTTAGACCTCAGTCAATGACTGGAGAGGAAGGATTCAGTGAAATGGTGGGGGTAAAGGAGGGGCTCAGAAATGAGAGCTTTTCTTACACAAGGACTCTTTCTCTGTTATTACTCCTCATGTTTGAGGGTAGGTTCACAAACACTGACACCACAAAGTGTTATTTATAAGGATTGTTGAGCAAGATGAAAAGGAATAAGAAAAGGATCTCTCTTCATGTGTTACTTTCATTGCCTTTGTGGATCATCAATTCTTTCTCTTTTCCAAAGCTCATAGCAGGGGATAGGCCCAGGCATGCTTGTTGTGTGTGTGTGTGTGTGTGCATGTGTGTGTGTGTGCGTGTGTGTGTGTAGGGGTGAGGCTATGATCACAGTTCTTTTTTCTGGTTCTGGAAATGGCAAGCCACAGAAAGACCTTCCGAAGAAAGAAGCTTTCATGAGAAGTTTCAGACCACCAAAAGCCTGGCATTTCTGTTTATTGGTCATGTGATATAACATATCCCTAAACGTTGAAAGAGGGCAGATAGATAGTGCAGTGGACAGAATGCCAAACGTGAAGTCGGGAAGACTCATCTCCCTGAGTTCAAATCTGGTCACAGACACTTTCTATCTGTGTGACCCTGAGCAAGTCACTTAACCCTGTTTGCCTCAGTTTCCTCATCTGTAAAATGAGCTGGAGAAGGAAATGGCAACCACTCCAGTTTCTTTGCAAAAAATAAAAGAAACCCAAATGGTATCATAAAGAGCCATACGTGACTGAAATGATTGAACAAGAGCAACATTAAAAAAGAAAATTGAACATTCTAACTTTAGCAACCAAACACAATGGCAATAATAATAATTAATAATAACTCCCATGTCTATACCACTTTGAGGTTTAAAAATCACGTTCCCACACCACATTCCCATGAGCTAGGTGACATAAGGATGATTGCCTCCATTTTCCAGATGAGGAATGTTATTCAAAAAAGAATTTGGTCCCGTGAGGCCTGGTACACAGGTCTATTTCCCCACAGAGCAGAGACTGAGCTCATGTAACACTAAGGAACAGAAAAAGAGAATGGTTGTTATTGTTAGAGCACAGTTTGAGTTGGAGACTGCTTTTTAAAATATCATTTCATTATTAATTGTTTTTCATTGGCACGTGTTCATGATTGCTATTTTTCATTCATCTCTTTCTTTTGACAGGCAGTGGGGCATAACAGCTAAAGTTCTAGACTTGGAGTTAAGAATTCCTGGATTCAGGTAACTCTCTGAGATTGAGTTACTAACTTACAGACCAGGGATGGGGGAACCTGCAGCCTCGAGATCACATGTGGCCTTCTAGGCCCTCAAGTGCAGCCCTAAACTTGGATTGCATCAAAGGGCTGCACTTGAGGACCTAGAGAGCCACATGTAGTCTCAAGGCCGGAGACAGTAGTTGCTGCAATCAAATTTTTGCTGAGAATTTATAGCTTGGATATAAGAAAATATTACAAAGGAGAGTTCGATTTATTATTCCTTTGGGTGTTGATAATGCAGATTAAACCTAAAATATATGAGGTACACTTTTTTCCTGGAGAGATGGTTGTTAAATATTTACCAGCACACCCTGGGAAATAGTTATAGATTAATAATAGATGGTTATAGATGACAAAAATGTGTATCTATTTCTTCAACCATAACTCCTAGTGAGTGAATATTCAAAAACTTTGCCCCAAATAATAAATTATCCCCAAATTTGGATTTGCAGCTAAGTGCAACATATTATAAGTGAAAAGAAATGGGTAAGAGACATTTAATTTCATCTAAGCTAAGCCCATTGTTTTACTGAAAAGGAAACTGAAGCCTATACAGGAGAAGTCCCTTGCTTGGGGTCACCAAGCAGTAAGAAGCAGTGTAAGGAGGGCTGGATCTGTGGTCAGTCAGATGGCCTCAGTGATCTCTAAGGCCCCTTCTAGCTCTGTAAATCAAGAATATTCCTCTAGGTAAGAGACTCAAACCTGGGTCATGGGATTCTAGGTGGAAAGCTGAAAGGATACTGCTTATCCAAACCTCTCATTTTACACATGAGAAAACCAGGAGTTAGAGAAAGTGAATTGATTTGTCCAAGATCATATAGGGAGTGACAAAGGTGGGATTTGAGCCTGAATTCTTTGCCTTCAGATTCACAGGTATTTCCACGGCACCAGATGATCTTCCGGGTCTTTCTTTATTTTTCCAAAAAGGAGGAAGCCTGAGCACCTGTATCTGTGTAACAAAATACACTAGATGGAGCAACAGATGATGCAAATCACTGCAGAGGATTCTGGGTTTCCCGCGGTACTGAAGAATACAAACCAGAACACAGAAGGGCTCCTCCATCCAAGACCTCCCCCTCCACACAGGCCTGCCCCCAGCCTCTTTCCTTCCTCAGATAACTCCTGGCATTTGGTCAGTGCTTCCCCTAAGTACTTCCTGTTTTCTTGTGCGGATTAAAGCATTTTATATTCTTATCTCTTCTCAGGTGGCAAAGTGAATAAAGTATTGGATCTGGAGTCAGGAAGACCTGAGTTCAACTCTAGCCTCAGCCATTTACTACCTGGATGATCCTGGGCAAGTCACATAACGTCTGTTTGCCTCAGTTTCCTCATCTGTAAAATGTGGATGATAACAATAGCATCTACCTCTCAAGGTTGTTTTAAGGAGCAAATAAGATAATAATTTTAAAGTGCCTAACATAGTGCCTGGCACTGGTACCACTATCTACATTTTTATCTATTATTCTACTAAATTTTGAGCGCTTGGAGACCAATGACCAGTGCACTCATGGCCAGAGCACACTCCTCCTTACTTCAGCATCTCAGAATCCTCCAACACAACGTCTTTCTCCATCCTCTTTAGTTCTTTGTACTCTTCCCCTTCTGATGTCACTCTATATCAGTGCCATCCACCAATTTTTGTTACTTGAGTATATGTTGGGACCTCCCTGCTTGAATATGAATGCAAGCTCAAGAGCAGGGGCTATTTTGTTCTTTCCTTAGTCCTCAACACCTAGCACAGTTCCTTGACCATAGAAGGTCCTTCATTCCTCTTATTATTATTATTGGTACAATCATTAATAACGTTATTAATTGTTAGCATTTATATAGCCCTTTTAAAGTTTGCAAAGTACTTTATAAATATGGGCTCATATTATTACCCTTACAACAACCCTAGGAGGTAGATGCTATTATTATCACTCCCATTTTACAGATGAGGAGACTGAGGCAGACAGAGTTTAAGTGACTCACCCAGGGCCACACAGCTAGCAAATGTCTGAAGCGGCACTTGAATTCAGGTCTTCCTGACTTCAAGCCCAGGGCTCTAACCACTGTACTACCTAGATGCCCCAGGGTGAAGAAGACTTGGCTTCAAATCCAGCCTCAGGCATTTGCTAGCTTTATGGCACTGGACAAGTCACTTAATCTCTGTTTGCCTCAGTTATTTCATCTCTAAAACATGGAAGATAATAGCACCTACTCCCCAGGGCAGTTGTAAAGATAAAATGAGATAATATTTGTGAAGTGCTTTGCAAACACTAAAGAATTACGCAAATGTTGCTGCTTTTGCTGCTGCTACTATTACTACTACTACTACTACTACTACTACCACCTCTACTTCCTCCTTCTCTATCATCCCTCTCTTCTAATCATCCACAGAACACAACAAAGTATTTTATGACACCAACATATCTTGTCATGAATAATTCTGTCTCCTTCCCTAAGTGCAGTCTTTGTGGGTGTCTTTTTCATCTCCAATTAGACTGTAAGTTCTTTGTGGGCAGGGACCATGTTTTATACTTCTTTGTTTCCCACAGAATGTTTAGTACAGAGTCCAGACTCAAGAATTGCTCACTGTTTAGTTATATGATGAATCTGATTAATTGTGCAGAAACCTTGTATTTTCAACGACTTCATAAGCAAATGCAAAAACCATTGGCTCAACATCTGCACACACACATGACCTGGGATCTTCTTCATTCCAAACTGGCCCTGTTGGACAAATCCTGGGCAATTTCTCATTGGAAAATCCATAAAACCACAATGACTAGCCTCTCAGAAAAGGCTAAGGTATTTCCAAGATGCACTGGACTGTGTTTGAGAATGGCCCTTTCCTTGGAGATCTTGAGAATGGTTTTAAATTGAGCAGATTGGGGAAAGAACTTGAGTAAGAGAGCAGCTTTTTCCTCTTTGTCTTGAGATGGATAGATGGACTGAATCCTCTCGTGGAGGCATGGATTCCATCCAGAGAGGATGAAACAATGACAATAAACAAGGCTTGGGAGATACAAACTTGGCAAAGAGAGCCCTGCCAAACGCCGGCTCCCTCCGTTGTTTTTTCACATGTCGATACTTTCCATGGCATGTGCAGTTTATAAACACCTTGTTTATTCCCTGAACGTTTTTTGGCAGGAGGCTCCAAAGGAAACCTGCCAATACAATGGGTGATTCCTTGGGCCCTTTTCAACAATCCCACTTTTCTTTGACACACAGTTTGCTTTCTCTTCCTTATAATCTGTCTTCCCCTTTGCCTAAAGGGGCAGGGCATATTGAACAGCAGCAGCTTAGAAAGTCTACAGAAAATAAATTTATTCAAGAGAAGATGCTGCTGGATATCATACACAGACAGCAAAAGGGGCAGTTTATTTTCCCACTTCTGATTCATTCAGATAGGGTTAAGTGTAAGGCAGTTTTAAATGAAGAGATCAAGAGATGTCAAGCAACATCATAGCCCAATGGCAAAATGAGATCCAAATCTGAACACTTTTGGAACGGAAGCTATTCTTGTTGGATACAAAAGCCTTCATGACATTTAACAAAAGAGTTGGATCTGCCTGGCTAGGTAGCATGATTCTTCTGAATATATGTGTCCAAACTTGTTAATGCCAGCAAACCTATGGCCAAGTCTCCTGCCCGGCCTTCAGGGAATAATGAAAAGGAAACCAGGAAGCCACATTCCATATCCCTAAGGTATTTGGATTATGACACAGAGAAGATAAAGACCAGTGAGGGAACCTACTCAGAGACCAATGAGAACCCTTTAAATATAGAGGGACTGATCAGGAAGGCCAGAGTTGAGTAGTTAGGATTGAGTTATTTTCATCTTAAAAGTCAAAGTCATTTGGCAGCTGTTCACATGAACTACTGAAGTGGGTCTCTATTGACTGAAGGCTTTAAACCCCAGTTCATGACACTTTGGGTCATATATGGGACTTTTGTGTTAAAAGAGCTATAGAAATAGTTTGGGGTATTTAAAAACATAAGAAGAGACAAAGACCATTCCTTCTTTTCACCAATGTCATTAGGGCAGCCAGTGATAGTTTTAATTAACTGTTACTTTGCTCTGATTCTCTTGAAGCTAATTGACAGCTCAGCCAGACAGTGACAAAGGATGAAGGAACATGAAGTATGCATCCTTAGAGTACTTGGGAGCTGGCAAGGACCTTAGACATAATCTGGTCCAACCTTCCACCCAAGGCCAAAAGCTACTGACAATCAGGACTGGAATCCATGTCTCCTGACCCCTGGTCTAGTATTCTGTTAAGCTAACTATGATCACAGACTCATGGAATGAGAGCTTATAGGGGACCCAGAGGCAGTCTAAGACAACGCGATATTCACAGCACCAGGCAGGGAAGATCTTCAGACGCTCATTACCATTACATGCCTTCATTTTCAGATAAGGACATTGAGGCCCTGAGAGGTTAAATAACTTAGCCAAGGTCACACAGATAGCGAGTGACAAAGTACTAACATGAACTTAGGCCCTCTGACTTCAAAGCCAATGCTCTTTCCTCTGGGCCATGATTAATTAAATTTAATCAATTAATTAAATTAATCAATTAAATAAGGTAATCTTTACAAATTCACAAGTCATCATTGAGCAAGGACCACACTCATCTTTTTATTGTTCCAGTTTTAGTATATGGGCTCCCAAACTTAGTACAAATTTAATACAGGAAGATCGGAAAGAGCAGTTTGAGGATGCAAAGTGTTTGCTATTGTTCTAGAAATGGCATGATGATGATGATGATGATGATGACGATGACAGTGATGACGACAATAGCTGACATTTAAAATGGTGTTTTAAGGTTTGTCAGCCACTTTATACATGTGTTATCTTGTTTGGCTTTCATAACAACCTTGTGAGGTAGGTGCTATTGTCCCATTTGACTGATAAGGAAACTGAGGCTGAAAGAGATTCTTGTCCCCTTGCAAGTTAGGTTAGTTTTCTCTTAAGAGGTATTGAGACTTGATCAGCTCATAGAACTCAGGCTCAGGCTGTTGATACCATTTCCCAAACACTTAGTTACAAAACAGCGACAAGGAACTCCAGGCATTTGTTCTGATGCTTGGCTGGTGGATCGCAATGGGCAACAGAGTTGAGGGAGCTTCACTGAATTGAATCAACTCAAGTAAACTTTAATGCATATTCTTGTTGCCAGTTCTCCTTTTGTTTGCTGCCAAGTGATCTACGAATGTCTCATTTTGTTCTGATATCAAACATAAATTACCAGAAGACTGGCCTGAGTCAAACCCAGCCCAGAATACTTGTCCAGGGTCGTAAAGCTAGAAAGTGTTTGACGTGAGACTGGAACACAAGTTTTTTTGTCGTCAAGTTCAATACTCTATCCACTCCCCATCCAAGCTGCTTCTGGAGTAATTGTAGACAATATCAACTCTTCAGGCTGTTGCTTAGTTTTTCCTTTGCCATCCTGTAATTATCTGAGATGGCGGAAGACAGGGAAGGGGAATCCTTTAGCTAGACCTGGAAATGGTTCCAACTGGGCAAGTCTTCCAAATGCCTGACTGAGGTTAACAGCTGTGTTAACACCGACCTTTAGATTTCCTGGGCATTACCTTAGAGTCTATTTAAAGGCTCTCCTTTACTCTTGCTTGACAGTGACAAACCCACTGTATCCAACCACTGTTTTCTTACTCTTAGCAAGTAGGACAATCATTTTATCACCTTGAGACTGATCCAAAGTGAAAAGGGCTGCCTCAGAGGGTAATGAGTTCCATGTCCCTGGAGGTCTCCCAATGGCTATGGTATGAAGACTTGTCAGAATAGTATAGAACAGATTGCTATTCATAAAAGACCTCTGAAGTCATTTTCCAACACTGAGATTCTATGATTCTGCATTTCTGTGTCTGTGTATACTTCTACCAGGACCATTGACCCAGAAGTCATTAACATTATCCTGGGACATGTTTCTGCATTAAAGATGCATGGCATAGTACAAAGGAAAGCAATGGATTCAGAGTCATAGAACATGCCCTCAAACCCCAATTCTGCCTCTTACTATCATTATATATTTTATGTCTATAACTACTTACAAATGCATATTGTATTGTACATGTTATATTTGGAACAATACATGCAAATATACACACATGTTATCTTCCTGACTAGAACAACAAGAGCAACAACAACAAAAGGTACCCACTATGTGCCAGAAACCGTGCTAAGCACTGGAGATACGAAAGAAAGGGGTAGAAAAGTCTTTGCCCTCAAGCAGCTCCCAATCTAACATAAGAACAAACAAGATACAGATAGGATAAATCAGATAGCATCTTAGGGGAGGAGATGGAGATGAGGGATAGAGTTTTTATCACAGGGGACAGTCAGTAAAAATACACAGAGCTGAGTTGTGGAGTGTCATATCTGAGGAATAGCAAGGAGGTCAATGTCAACTGGATTTAAGAGACTGGAAATGTAGGAAGGGGCTGGATTAGAAAATGCCTTAAAAGCCGAACAGAGGATTTTATGTTTGAGCTGTGAAGTTACACTTACTGAGTAAGGTGGAAATGGCAGTGACATAGTCAGACCTGAACTGGAGGGAGAACAGCTTGACTAGACTGTAAGCTCCTTGGAGAAGGGCAGGGGGGATTATTTTCACTCCTGTCTTGCCTTCCCTAGGGCCTAGTATACTATCTTACACATAATAAACACTTACCAAATAAATGCTTGTTGATTGATTACCTCTGTGATTTTGGGCAAATTACAACTTCTGTGGACCTTACTTTCTGCATCTATAAAATTAAGGGGTTGGACTAGATTACTTACAAGATCCCTTAAGTTCTTGATTTATGTTCCTTTGGACCTATGAAATGATCTTCTAAGATATGATCACGACAAGCCTACCATTGGCCTACCTGTCTCAGAAGTATTATATTTCTCCAGAATCTTTATGCATAAATGAGTGATTTATTTAAAATACACATACACAAAAAACTATTCTGTTCCAGAACACAATAATACTTTATTTGTCCATCATATATGAGGTCTTAGGTATCTTACATAAGTGAATTTTCCAGATAACTAAAGTGTAGCCTTTTAACCATCAAAACTTTTGACTTTGCCCCTAATGGAAATATTTCTAAATTACATTACACACTACCCTTCCTTCTTAAGCTATAATACTATAACAGTCTCAGTGTCTACTGAGGCGTGGAAGGAAAGCTGTTTGCCCTTATCCTGAGTGGCCTCCAGACTCCCAGGCTTTTTGAGTTCTCATGCTTTCTTTTTATACATTCTTTCTCCTTCTTGGCTGCCATGCCAAATTGCTGTTGGCATAACACCTTCCAACAGCCTTTCGGATTTGTTACTTCTAATTTATTGTGGGTTGAGATGACCAACTTGATTAGAATTATGACCAACGTAAGAATAAACAAAGAACTTTGAAGAGCTCTGACCGAATGGTTTGTCTCTGAATAAAATCCACCAATTTTAATAGATGGACTCCATAAGTGATGTCTTGGTTTCTCAAATGTCATTTTTTTGTCATTTTAAGTCGTTTTGCTTACTTCCTAATTCTTAACTCTATCCCTGCTAGCTGAGGTTGTCAGATAGAGACATGCTAGATAAATGAGGCATTATGGTCTCTCACTCTCTGTGGAATCAGCTCTGGGCCCTAAATGGTTGGAAAATTGAAAAGCTCCTTCTGTGATATCCTAGTGTAGAGTCATCCCCCTTCACTTTTATATGCATTAGTCTGTTTCTGCCAGTACCGTCTTCTTGCCAAATCACATGGAGTTGTGAGGAGTGGGAGCGGGGGGGGGGGGCACCTGAAATGAGGAAAAGAATAGCCAGGTAGAAAAAGAATCTTCCTAGCTAGGCCTTGTGGGTGTTGACCCAATGTTACGGCATGAATAGATATCAGAGCTCACAGAGTCACACGGTGATGAGGGGCCACCACCAGAGTTTCTTTGGGTGTCACTTTCCAATGAGTATAGATGTTGATTTTTAAAAAACTTCCTGGTTGCTCATTTGTCACTCACTACTGGTCCTGGCTCTTTCTACTTCTCCAGTGACAGCAGACGCAATCTGGGATTTCAACAGGTAGAAAGATTCGAAGAGAGTAAGATTCAGGCCTTGGGGATGGGACAGCCCAGGTGGGAGAGAGTAGAGATGGACTAGGAAAGAACTAGACAGCCCACTTTGTCTAGAACACAGTATATGGAAGGTAGTAATGTTAAACAAGATTAGCTATAGATTTTATTTTAGGGATTCTGCCAGGTTTTAGTCTCTGAGAGTAATCTTTGATTCTAAAACTTGGGCCAGAGGGAGTTATTGAATGCTTTTGAAATAGGTAGTGATACGGTCAGACCTGTGCCTCAGGAAAATAATTTCAACAATTGAGCAAAGCAAAGATTGGCGAGCAGACACAACTTACTAGGAAGATAGTAGTTAGGGGGTCATTAGCATAGAGGTCTGTGTCTGCATGTATGAATTGTGTGTGTGTGTATATAAATATATATGTGTGTGTATGTATTGTGTATGTATGTATACATATATACACACTCACACAACACAATGCATGCATGCACATACACGCATGTACATGTATATGGGTACATATAGGTGCATTATGAATCTGTGTGTAGGGTATGCATGCACAAATGTATATGTGTACATATACATGCATGTATGTGCATGTACATGCATATATACACATATCCATACATACATATATGCATATACACACATATACGTGTGTGTGTGTATGTGTGTAAATCTACTTGGGGCTTGGGTAAGATCCTAGGAGTCACTAATAGTATTGATGAGGCCAGTTAACTTTACAGAGAAAAATGTTGTCCTATAGCTCCAGACTACATCCCTAACCCTGATGGATAATCTCTAATATTTAAAGCCCTTTACAACCTGGCTGTAATCTGCCTTGCCGGCCTCATCACATCCAACACTCCACTTACGGTCCAGCCGAGCTGAGCATCTTGCTGTTCCTCGCACACACCATTCCATTTCTCATCTCCATGGCTTTGCTGAGGCTTATGCATGGAATGGACTTTCTCCTCACCTCCATCCCTAACTGAGTCATTTCCTGATCATCCCAGCTGCTAGTGCATCATCCCCAAAATTATCTTGCATTTATCTTGCCCATCTTTATTCATGTGTATGTTGTCTCTTCCCATGGTCTATAAACTCTGCAGTGAGGGAATGTTTTTTTTATTGTTCTTGAATGCCCAGCACCTAGTTCAGAGCTTGGTCTATACCAGGTGCTCATAAAATGCTTGTGATTGATTGATTGATGTTGCAAATGTGCCCCACTGATGACAGGAAGAAGCAGATGAGAGAGTGGAGATGCCTCAGTATAAATTTTTTTTTAAAAATTAAAGCACTTGCCAACCATGGATCTGTAATGCAAGCTTCATATATATAAGAATAAAAAAACGGAGAGATTTACATAACCAGAAATAAAAACAAAAAGATGGGAATTGGGGTCCTCCTTTCATAAGACTTCAGGAAATTTCCCTGTTCTATTAGTACTTTAGGACAGGAAACCAGAGATTGTGTGGATTCATTGACATAAGCAGAATTGATAAAATTCCATTGATCCTCCTACGCCCATTAGTAGCTCTCAATCACCTCTTGAATGAACTCAGAGCTAGAACTAGTAGCATAAAGGAATCAGGCCTCTCTCCCCAAGTGTGTGTGTGTGGGGAGTGTGGGGGAGTGGGTGTGGGAGAGTATGGGGGGTGTGAGTAGGGCTAACCAGTCTTTCTCTTGGAATCTGCCCAGTGCTCCCATGGCCAGCAAGCCCCTCTCACACATCTACTTTCCTTTGAGGGCACCTTGGATTACCCTTGTACGGTCACACTTGCAGGCTTGAGGATGCATTCCACTCTGAAGACTTGGGGTCATCTCGATGCTGGTTGCCCTTTGGCTCAAACACTTGCTGCTTTCCTTCTTAACCCCAATCTGTACTTTTTTCTTTTCCTTTTTATTATCATAGCTGACATGGAGTACTTTAAGACTTCTATACATCATCACATTTTATCCTCACAATAGCTTGGGCAGATATTTGTACATTATCCCCATTTCACAGATGCAGAAACTGAGCCTCAGACTGGTAAAGGACATGGGCATCTGTATAATCAATGTCTAAGGTGGCATCTGAACCCAGGATTCACCTGACTCCAAAGTCAGCATACTCACTGCTGTACCAAGCTGCCTCTCCTTTTCTGCTTTTTCTTCTTCAAGTGTTCTTTACCTCATCTGACCCTCAAAACAACACCATTCCGTAGGCACCACAGGCTTATTATATCTTCTGAGGCAGCTGGGTGTCTCTGTAGTTAGAGTGCTGGGACTGGAGTTAGGAAGACATGAGTTCAAACCTAACCCCAGACACTCACTGTGTGTCCCTGGGCAGGTCACTTAACCTCTGTCTGCCCAAGTTTTCTCACCTGTAAAGTGAGGGATAATGACAACACTTACCTTGCAGGGTTATGAGGAACAAACAAGATAATATTTCTAAAACCCTTAGCACAATGCCTGGCATATAGTAGGTGCTGTATGAAAGTTCATTCCCTCCCATTCTCTTCCCCCATTTTATTTATCAGGAAACTGAAGCCCAAATAAATTATTAACTAACTTATCTAGTAGCTAATTACAAGATACTTACAGAGCTAGTAAGTGTCTAGGAAATTAGGCAGGACTCAAACCCAGGTTTCTACAGACTCCAAGTCCCGTCATTGTTTCCATACTATGTTGTCTCCTCTATGGGCACTGAGAGCTTCCAAATCATTTGATAATACTCCAAGGATTCCATTACTGTCAGTGTTTCCTCCACCTATAGAAACAGCAATCCCTATAGTCAACCTAGTGTTGAACCCTGCACTTAGCTAAATTGACCTTTAGAAGAAAACATACTCCCATTATCCGTCCATCCTTCAAGCTATTCCACGCTGGTAAGTCTTGCCAGAGCCTGTGTGCCATGGACATGGTACTGAGCCCATAGTAAGGATTTAATAAATGCTTGTTGACTAGCTGACTGACACCCAGGACACTACTGCATCACCCTGGGGCAGTAGAGGAAGCCATTAGCAGAAAATCTGATTAACTAACAATGGTGATTAATTAATATTTATAAAAAAAGCTTTGAAATCCATGCAAGAAAATGAAAAATGTGTGTCATCCATTGTTATTCATGAACTGATCTGGCTCCTAAGGTGTTTTTTTTTTCCCCAACTTTCTTATGAAATCTCATTTATACTCTACTTTATGCACCCCGAAAAGGCAAGATGGCCAGGAGCACAAGAAGAAGAAAGAATGTCATTAAGTTCCAGGTGCCTAAGAAAATGCCAGACACAGGTTCTCTTGTACGTGTGCTACCAATGAGCCTGGCATTTATCAGCTTCATTGCTGAGAACATCCTTTAAGCGACTAAACTTTACTCCTTCCACATTTGTCATGTCGTGTAAAGAAAGTAAGAGTTACATTTAACTCTCCAAGAAATGACAGACCCAAGGGTCTCCCAGGTTTTCAACTGACAGGCTGTGATACAATTATGGAAATTTTCCTCACTAAGCTATAAATATACTAACTTATGGAGACAGATTGATCTTTCAAACAAAAGTTTTCTAGAGCAGTTCAAAAAACTACCCATAGGGGAGTTACCATCAAATGGGAACTCATCAGAACTATCTGCCAAAAAATGCTCCAAATCGCAAATAATAAGGCAAATGCAAATTAGAAGGATTCTGAAGTTTCACCTAGCACCCATCAAAATGGCAAAAATGAAAAAGAAGGAAATGGTCAATGCTAGAGGGTGTGCGGGGAAATGGGTACGCTAATAAAAGATTGGTGGAGCTATAAATTATTCCATTCTGAAGCTGGGGGTGGAACTGGAATTTCCCTAGAAAAATTGCTCAGTTGGATATATACCCAAGGGTTGGTAGAAAGGTCCCATTTGAACAAAAATATTCTTAGCAGCATTACTTGTAGCAGTAAAAATAGTGGAAACAAGGCACCCAACAATTAAAAATGGCTGAACAAACCGTGATACATAAATATAATGGAACCCTACTGTACCATAAGGGGGAAAAAGGTTATGAAGAATTCAGAGAAATATGGGAAAACTTTTATGAAGACAATGAAGTATATACAATGACAGAAAAGTAAAGGAGAAGGCAACTGAACAGATTTATTTTAAAGAACAATCATGGTAGTATAGATTGAACAATGAAACATATCTCCCTCCTCTCAGCAGAAATGTTACAGATGGTGGATGTGGAAGGTTGAATACTATGCCAGACTCAATAGGTAAGGCATGATTTACAGGAAATGCTTGGGGTATAAAAGCTAAAGGCATTGAGATAAGTTACAAGGTGAAGGAAACCATCTATCGTTTTAAAAAAAAGAATACTTCTGTCATTAAAATATAAAAAAAGGCAAAAAAAAAAGCAAGGCTTCAGGAAAAAATGGAAACACAAAAGCGTAGGATGATCAAAACATAGATTTAAATGCCAGAAGCCATTCTCCATTTTCAAGTGGAAAGTTCTCTTGGGAGCGAGAATGGCAAGGCCAATAAAGGGAGAATCCAAACTGAATCAGCAGAGGTTTCCATTTTGTCTACATCAATAAAAGGAGAACAAGTTAACTGGTCAACAGTGGTCAAGTCACATATTGCTGAACTTTTAATGAGGAAACCTGGAATCAAATCCTGCCCTACCCTTATTGTCTGTGTCACCACATGGCATCAGATAAGCAACATACAACTGTGAAGGAATTTTAGCAATAAGGTGTTATTTCACTTGTCCCAGCCTATGTTTCCTCATCTATAAAACTGGGATAATGAGACTTGCACTGTGTATATCACAGAGAGTAGTATCTGGAAAGCAGCTGACAAACTAAAGTTCTATATTAATTTATGTAGAGTAGAAAGGATATTGATCTAGGAGTTAGTAAAAGCTGGGTCCATCTCTCATCTAGACACTTACTAGCTGCTTAACATGGGCAAGTCACTTAACCCTCTGAATCTCAGTTTCCTTGCCTGTAAAATGGAGCAGCTAGGTGGATAGAGCACTGGGCTTGGAATCAGGATGATCTGAGTTCAAATTTGGCTTCACTTACTTAGTTGTGTGACCCTGCACAAGTCACTTAACCCTGTTTGCCTCAGTTTCCTCATCTGAGGAATTGGCAAACCACTCCAGTGTCTTTACCACAAAGACTCCAAATATAGTCACATGACTGAAAACAATTGAACAATAATTTTAAAATTGCAGATAATAATACTTCTACCTCACAAAGTTGACTGGAGAATCAAATAAGATATATGTGCAGTGTTTTGCAAACCTTAAAATGCCATATAAATATCAGCTGTCACTTTTTCATGTTATTCATCTTGTTCATCTCATCTTTTTCAGTGGAGTTTAAATAGAAATAAACCTTAGTTTGCTATTCTGTTATTCTTTTCTATCTAATGTTTTGTGGACTATGGTACAGATGGACAAAGTCATTGCTTTTTTATAAGTGAATAAAATATTGGGGATGTAAGTTCATTTTTTTGTAGGCTCACTGAAAAGATCTTCAAGATATGCCAAGAATATACAGGGATTACAAACTTCATCATGTTTTCATGCAGATTCCACCTCTTCTTCCATGTCTCCTCTTCTTCCTTCTCCTTTCCTGTTCCTATGAATTTCAGATAGGAAGGGCCCTGGGAAAAGTCACTATTTTGCTATTATTTTATATTATTGTTCTACACACTGGCATCTTCCTCTTTTCTCCCCAAACACAGCCCGATTTTGAACTTCCCTATTTCTGCTGAGGGTACCACTGTCTTTCCAAGTAACCAATTTCCCAGTCTCCATGTTCCTTGACTCTTCACACTCACATCCAATAAGTTGCCAAATCCCATCATTTCCACCTCTACAACATCTCTTACAAATGTCCTCTTCTTTTGACTCACACAGTTGCCATTCTACATTGACTTTCTTACTACCCCAGTAGTCCAGACAACTGCAAAAATTTCCTCTTTGGTCTGTCTGCCTTAAATCTCTCCCCATTCCAATCTATCTTTCATAGTGAAGCCAAAACTATGCTCTTAAAGCACAGGGCTGATCATGATACCACTCTGCTCAAGAAACTCCAGTGACTCCCTGTTAACTCTAAAATCTTGTTCATATTTAAATTTCTATTCACAATTTTCACAGTCTTACTCCACTTGACACATTCTATGATACAGTCATATTGATCTTACTCTCCCTCACATACAATCCTTTGTCTTCTATCTGTGTCTCTGCGTGAAAAAAAAAATCTATACACAGACATTTAACCAAATGGACACATAACATCCTATAGGACAGTGGTTCCAATGCTTTTGATTATCCTTAAAAAAAAAAAAGACCCTATTTTTAATGTCCAAAAATGTCATAGACCTCCCTTCCACTAATAGTTGTACTGTTAGGGTCCATGGTTAAGAAAATTCCTGACTTCCTTGCAAAAATCCAGGGTTCCTCCATATTGTTGCCATACCTGCATTGCATCCTTATCTCTACTTTTGGGCATCTTTTGTTTCCTTTACAATTCAGTTCATGAATCATCTTCTTCTTCTTTAAGATTACCTTGTATCTAATTTGTATGTATCTTGTACATATCAAAATATGTACAGATTGTCCCCAAAGTTAAAATGTAAACTATTGAGGGCAGAGAATATTTCACTTTTCCCCCCTTTGTATCCTCAGCACTTAGCACAGTGCCTGGCATATAGTAGGCAGTTCATAACTAAATGCTTGTTAAATGACTGAATCCTCATACTTTTTGTTCATCTTTTAATAACTGCCTTAGAGTAAATGACCCTGAATTTTGTTACTAATTTATGGATTTTATTAGGATCATTATCTTGATTAGTCTATGATACCCACTCAGATGAGTAAAACTACACTAGGAACTGACTTCCTCATTTGAAAAATGAAAGATGGGTAAAAAGTGGCATCTAAGTCTCCTTTAAACTCTAGGAGACAGAATGGGAATAGGACATGTAGTATTTGTTTTACACACACACACACACACACACACATATGTATAATCATGGGAGTTCACATTTGCATAGAAAGCTATGGACTATTAAATGCTCATCTCATAATAGTCTTGTGACTATGATACAGTAGTTCAAGAACAATTATCCCCACTTACTTAATTGATGAAGAAACCAAGTCTCAGAAAAGTTAAGTGGTTTGACCAAGGTTAACATTCAGCTTTTGTGAATTATTGGAGGAATGGAGATTTTTTTGGCAAGACAGTTATGTATTTCCTCAATCAATGAATACTAATAGTACAACTATTATCAAGAGATGGAGTCTATCACATTTTTGGACATTAAAATGTAGGTCCTCATGCTTAAAAACATTGGGAACCACTAGCCTAGGATGCTGCGTATTTATCTGGTCGGTTGTTTCTTTTCTTTTCTGGAAGCCTATACATGCGTGGATCAGTACACTCAAATCAAGGAACCAACTCCTGAACAGGCCAGGGCTTTGAAATAAATATGATATACTCAGCATGCTGATCATCTGCCTCGTACCACCCTCATGCTATATAACTGGCAGAGAGCTCATTAGCGGATGAGGAAAAGTGAGGTTCAACAGCCTCCGGATTACAGGAGCTAAAGCCAGTTACCAAAAAAGGGTCTGGGGTAAAAGGAAAGGGGACCTTGTTCTGTGATTCAAAGCCTCTGAGCTCTGAAGGAAGGGGGAAAGCTTTCCTCTCAATAGTCATCGAGGGTATTTTCAAACACCCAGTATTTTACTTTGTGTGTAAGTCTTTCCTCAACATGGATGCTCTTACCACAGATAAAATGCTCTCTTGCTTGGGGCAAAATAATGTAATCCCTAGGAGGTGGAAAACCCCACAGCCACCATCTGTACCATGTGTGAATAGGGGGGCATGATACTCTTGGCTTCTGAAATGGAAATAATAACTTCACTTAAATGACAAACAGCTCTTTGACAACTGGTAGAGGAAATTGTTGTTGCTTTTTCAGATGGTGCTGAGGTCACAAATGAACACAGAGCAGTTATTCAACTCACTTTTGCCAAACGTTTGTTTGGAGACATATCCTGTCTTTTGTAATCTACATTTCTCTATGTACATGCTTTCCCTGAAAATCTTCTCCAAGTTTTACCTTCCACCTCTATCCTACATGGCTCCCATACTAGTCTCTCTAGCCTTGAACCCTCTCTTCATCCAGTCTCTCTCTTTTCCTTCCTTCCTTCCTTCTTTCTTTCTATCGTTTTTTGAGGTAATTGGGGTTATGTGACCTGCCCAGAGTCACATGGCTAGTAAGTATCTGATGCTGGAGTTGAACTCAGGTCCTCCTGATTCCAGGGCTATCTATTATACCACCTAGCTGCCTCCCTCCATTTTTCCAATAGCCTGCAAGCCATGTTGTATTACACAGATGATAGAGAAAAACTGAATTGGCTTTATATATATGGCAGCCCACTTCTGGGATAGGATTAGAGGGAGGGGCGAGCATAAGTATTTATATAGCACATCGTGGTGCTAGGTACCTTGCTAAGTGCATTACAATTATTGTCTCATTTGATCCTCACAACAACCCTTTGAGGTGTTATTATCACCATTCCACAATTGAGGAAACGGAGGCAAACCGTGTTTAAGTGACTCGCCCAGGATCACATCTAGTAAGAGCCTAGGCTGGATTTAAACTCAAGTCTTCCTGACTCCAGGACTCATCTTTATCCACCACGCTGCCTAGATTTTTAAGAAAACCCCCAAAAGTTTCCTGTCATGCCACCTGTGGATTGCCATAATTCTACTTGTTGGAGATTCATTCTTCCTGATCAAACTCTTATCTCTCATAAAAACGATTTATACCATTGAGAAAAGTAAGCTGTGAAGCCATTATAAGTCATTAACAACATAGGGTGAATTAGTGGGTCTATTACTTTCCCAGTGCTAGACAAATGAGAGTAGGTTTGGATGGGGCAAGGTTGGGGAAAGGGAGGTCCAGAACATGAGCACTGTCAGGGCTGAGCTGATTTGGGTAACCTCCTTCCTGGAAGCACTCTCTTCTGCAGTCTTCTTCCTTCCATCTTCCTTTTTCCCAACCTAGGAATTGGGTACTGATCAGCTCTGCTCCCCAAAGCAGAGGAAGCTAACAGAGAGCAACACTTGGAGTAATGGGGCAGAAGCGGGGAAGGGAGGAAAGAGGACTTGCAGAGACAATAGGCTAGACAGCAGGAAAACTTTCTAACCATTACGATAGTCCAAATGAGGAAAAAGCTGCCTTAGGAGGTAGTGAGCTCCCTGTTGCTAGAGCTCTTCAAGCACAGATTAGATGAGCACCTGATAGAGATGATGGGAAGTATTTACTAGTTATGGGATGCTGGGCCAGTCGCCTCACTTTTCTGTCCCCCCATGTAGAACTGCCTGCCTCTACCCAACCTCCCTGAAAAAAATAACCTTGTATTTAAGCTGCATTTCCTTCGGGCATGTTTTTGTATTTATTTATACGTGTGTATTACATCCTCCCTTCTACCCCCAGGAAAACATAATTTTATCTTTTTATTGGATTTATTTCATATCCTCAGCACCTAGCATTGTGCCTGGCATAGAGTAGATGTTTAATAAATGCTGGTTGGTTAACTGAGAAAAGAGGATTCTTTTACAGTTATGGGTTTTCCATATTCTCTGAGAGTCAAGTGTGTGAATGACTTCTATGGGCAGAGTGAGAAGCCCTGAACAGCCAGTGAAAGTCCAATGGCCCTGAGCACAGCCAAGTTGAGAAGACAGAATAGAATTTAAACCCTGATTTCCTATTCCTGCCTTAATTTGAAGGTGGCATGACAAGAAACTTTTGGAGGTTTTCTTAAAAATCTAGGCAGCATAGTGGATAAAGATGAGTCCTGCAGTCAGGAAGACTTGAGTTTAAATCCAGCCTAGGCACTTACTAGATGTGTGACCCTGGGTAAATCACTTATTTGAAGAGAGGGAGGGGGAGGGAGGGAGAGAGAGAGAGACAGAGAGAGAGAGAGAGAGAGAGAGAGAGAGAGAGAGAGAGAGAGAGAGAGAGAGAGAGATACAAGAAAGGGGAGACAAGAGAGTGAGATAGAGAGACAGAGAAAGGGAGAGAGATAGGGAGAGAGATAGAGAGAAAGGGGGAGAGGAGAGAGAGAAAAAGGGAAGGGGAGAGAGTTGAAAAGAGAAGAGAAAGAGGGAAAGAGAGATAGGGAGACAGATAGAGATGGGAAAGAGACAGAGAGAGACAAAGAGAGAGGAGGACAAGGGGAGAGAGAAGGGGGAAAGAGGGGTAGAGGGAAAGAGAGAGAAGAGAGAGAGGGAGGGAGAAAGAGAGAGGGAGAGGGAAGGAGGGAAGGAGTGAGAGGGGGAGAAGGGGAAGGGGGGAGAGAGGGAGGGAGGGAGGGAGGGAGAGAGAGAGAGAGAGAGAGAGAGAGAGCCAGCTGGAGCAGGAGAGCAGGGCCAGCAAACACCTGTTTAAAGAGGCAGATTAGCCCAGGATGCCTGCTAGCAGCTTCGAAGCAGCACCCGGCTCACTTGAGCTGAGTGTGGAAATAAGCCACCTGGTCTCCTGATTAGTTAGGCCATTAAGTGAGGTCAGACTGTCATTACTGTAAATTGCTTAGCTGCTTTGGCAGACTCTTAAGTTCTGGGCCCAAAGGGAATTTGGTGTGTTGTGGTCCACTGCTGCATGTCATTTTAGCAGTTCCAATTTCTTTCCCACTTATGATGGCCACAAGCCATCCCGGAAGAAATAACAGGAACACCCCCCAGGGAAAACTGTAGGCCCTCTCTCTATTTTCCACAGTTCAGATACATTTACTTGGCTACCACATTTCTTGCAAGTTTCCCCTTGACACGATATCGTATATACAGAGCCTGGAGCGGCTGAGAAGCTGGCCCCAGAGCCATCTCTTATGGCCAGCCATCTCCTCTGTGTGACCTTTCCTGTTTCCCCCAACTGTTAGTGCCTGCCTTCCTTGCAAACATACCTTGTTTTTATCTTGTATATTCATTTCATACAAGGGGGACGGGAGAAGGGGAGGGAGAGAAGGTTCAAGATTAATTGAGTTCCCCAAGAAACAATGAAATTGCAGGATAAAACAGAATCAGATGTAAGTGTTCACCCCTTTCAGACTTGAAGTGGCCCACCGGCAGCTTGTAAAGGATATGCCCCTGTCATACTTTGGTCATCTTAAAGGAAGCATCAAGAAGTTTCTATCTATTCGTGGCAGCTGTTGGCTCAGCAAAGGATCGAATACAGCTCTGGAGGTCTTTAAAAAGCAAGAGAAGTTTGATAAGGCCATCATCTCAGCTGGTCAAAAAGAGAAAATACAACTGTCTCCTTTCTGCCTGTCTGCCTCTCTTCCCCTCCTCCCTTTCTCCGTCTCTCTTTGTTTCTCTCTGTCTCTTCCTTCTCTTTCTTTCTTCCCCCTCTTCCTCTCCTCTCTGTTTTTCTCTATTTCTACACACACACACACACACACACACACACACACACACACACACACACACACACACACACACACCCCTAAGAAGAAATAAATCAGCTCTTGAGAAGGAATTGCTCACCACCTTTTTTCCTTTATATTTTTTTCCCCAGAATGCAGTAGTAGTGGGGGGAGGGGGGTGGATTTCTCTTTTCCTCTCCTCTACCATCAGCAGCATGGCAACTTGCCTGGTAGAAGACCCCCTCACCTAGCCAAACAGGGGCTTAAGCACAGAGAGTGGATTTGACTGAAAGGAGCAGGGTGAGGCGGTTGGGTGGTCCAATCTGCCCAGCACCCAGCTCCTGCACTAGGAAGGAATCAGTGTAAAGCCACCACAAGGAGAGACAAGAAATTGAGGTCTTACTGTGACAGAGGTTTGAAGCACTTTAGCTAAATGTAGTGTCTTTATGTGTGCCTGACTAGTAAACTCCTTTTGTGTTCATGCTTCCCACTGATACTGTGTAAATTTGTGGACAAGTGCTCAGAAGCATGAACTGCATTGGCCAAATCTGTCCATACAAGCCTATGCTCTCACTGTTTTCACTCTTCTCATTGCTACTCTGTGTAGTTGGGGGAACGTGTGCCTTAGTTATATGGGGAGATGTTTAATAAATCGTCTTTTTTTAAAAACTCTACACTGTTGGTTAACTATAAAAAGTAAACATGCTAAAAGGGTCTCTCAAGCTATAGTTTCAAAAATGTGAGCCTCCAAAGTACCTTAAATTTAGGATAGTCATCCCCCTGGGCACCCAACCTCCAAATTCAAATTAGGGGATATCCCCAAGAGGGAGGTTTACTTGTATGTGCACACAGTGTCACCAACAGAATGCAAGCTACTTGGCGAAAGGGGCTGGGGGTTTTTTCTTCATAGCACTAGAACTGAACAAAGTTAGCAAATAGTATTTAATCAGTTCTTATTGATTGATTCAATTAGTGAGAAGTTGGGGAAACTTATATTGTACTCACTTCCCTCCCAGGGTCATTTTTCTGTTCTAAAGGACTAAAGAAATTACAAGAGGAAGATCCTGGGAGGGAGAGGGTTGGGGGAAGTAGGGGAGTACCCTCAATGAAGGTCAAGTGGCATTTATGGGATGACTATGTATTGTCAACAGACCTCAGGTTTTGGGGGGAGGGGTAACATGTGGTGAAGCACTCCTTTCTCTGCTAGCTATCTTCCTACCTCAGTCAGTTGTAGCTCAGCCAAAGGCCCAGCTGCTCACTCCTATTCACCATACCTTCCATAGACATGATTCTGCACAAATGGTATAGTATCTGACTTGTTTTTCCCCCTCATTTTGCAATCTCATTCACTCATTTACTCAAGAAATATTGATTTTGTCTACTAAGAGCATTGCATAGTGCTAGGCAGTAGGAGAGACGACTATTTTCTTATGATGAGCTTTCTGTAAATCCGAATTAGGCTAGTAACATAATATGGCAGAATGACTTTATCTTTCTCACAGGCCTTTGTGCTTCAGTAACAAGAGCTCACATTTATAGCTCAAAAATGTTCCATGCCTCCCTATTACCTCTAGGATAAATTATAAATCCCTCAATTTAGCATTTAGGGTCCTTCACTATCTAGCTGTCTTTTGTTCAGTCATTTTCCAGTCATGTCCAACTCTTTGTTACCCCATTTGGGATTTTAGTTTGCCATTTCCATCTCCAGCTCATTTTACAGATGAAGAACTGAGGCAAACAGGGTTAAGTGACTTGCCAAGGGTCACACAGCTAGTAAGTGTCTGAGGCTAGATTTGAACTTGTGGGGAGTCTTCCTGCCTCCAGACCTGGCACTGTGCCACTTAGCTGCCCCAATCTAGCTCTCTGCTACTGTTTAAAGATTGATTTCATGTTACTTATTTTCCCCACAGACTATTCCAGTTAAATTGGCCTTCTTGGCTGTTCTCTGAACTCAGTAATTCATTTTCCGTCTGTGCTTTTGCCTAGTTGCTCTTCCATTCCTGGAGTGAGTTCTTTGGCTGCTCACCTCTTAGAAGCCCAAGCTTCCTTCAAGGTGGGCACAGGGACCACCCCTGTGGATCTCCCAAATTATTAGTGCCCTTTCTCTCATCAATTAATAAATAAATGAGTACCTATTAAGTGACCACTAAGATTCAGGCTCTGCCTGACAGGTAATGAAGATAATACAGATACAGCATGCTCACAGATGCTGGTGCCATGTGACTTTGTGTTTTCATCTCTGTGTAAATGATACATCCTCTCAGTAGGCCAGGCTCCTTGAGGGCAAATACCATTTCCCCCCCATATTTGTATCTATGGTGCTGTGGTCATTAGAGGTGCTTAATAAATGACTGCTGAATTAGATTGACTGTGTTGGCTATAATGCTTACAAAGCATTTTCCACTGGGCAAGAGAAAATAAGTGTGGGTGGGGACAACCCTTTAGGTTTATGTTTATTAGAATCAATCAGTGCATCTGACACCAATGAATCACAGGAGGAAAGATTCTGCACTGACCTTAGGGAAGAGTTTGAAACCATCGATGATATTTTTGTTAGTAAATGATACACTTATGTACAATGGTCAAGCAAAGTCACTCAAGAACACAGGTTTAGAGCTGGGAGGAACCATAGAGATCATCTAATCCAATCCCCTCATCGTATAAATGAGGCAACTAGGATCCAGAGAAAGGTGCCTTCCCTAAAGTCACATCCCTGAGCCAGAACTCAGATAAGACTTTTTAGTCATTTTTTACAGATATTTGCAGGTGGTTGGGGTGAGAGCTCAAGTCAGTTCCTGCTTTTACTCCACCATCTTTGCTTAATGCCTCAAATAAGACTTCTTTAACTCCAAGTTTATTTTTCTTCTATACCACAGACGACAGCCAAGGTCTTGCAATTGAGATGAGCAAGTGTTTACCTATGACACATGTACAATCCCATGACTGGGCAGACGTCTTCAGGGATAGAAAATTGAGAGTAAATTCATCTGGCACAATTGGAACAGCCAAGTCCAGATGAGATTTTCCCGTGAATGTCTACTGAATGTTTATTCCTCCAATGATTGCTTACTCCTCCAATTTTGGTGTCTGGCACATAATAGGTGTTTAATAAATGCTTTTTGAATGACTGATTAGTGCATGTTGAACTTCAAACCCAAACCACAGAGGAACCTTGGAATATCTCCAATCAGCATAATGAAGACATAGGATAGAAAATTCTAGGACCTGGCAGGAGCTAGCTTCATTGGTCCCTCAAACCTCATTGTTCTCCTATTGGAAGCACTCTACTACCTCACTCTCTCATTATCACATATAGTCTGGTTGATCCCTTACATGTCAATCCCCTTTCCATCATCTGGCTCCTTTTAGTACCTTGGCAGAGGTGCCAGTAAAATCGGGTGTCACTGGCTTTGGGGTATTTGTGGCAGTTCTGGCACAAGCAGAGCATTTCCAGGCACACTCCTGAGTATAGGACAAGACATCGCCTGTATCTTCTTCTCCCACTATGCCCCACTGGGCTGCATTCTCCCTATTATAGCACCAACCAGCCCTGGGAGCATAGAGACCTGGTCTTGGCTGATCAATGTCTAGGTGAAGCACTGGTAAAAATTACATCAATCCCCCTAAGATTTTACTTGGGAAAAGTCATGGAGGTAGAGCACAGTTCCTCTATGACTTAGTAAAAAGTTTTCTAGGAGATGCTATGACAAAAATATTCATCACCTTCCCACCAACCCAGTAATGAGGCTCTTAGAAATGGCCCAGGTTGGTCTTGGGAGACAGTAGACATTCAGCTGATCCATTATGGACACATCCATACTTGAAACCTATCTAGCTTTATAGAGCCTTTCAAAACTTATGCTCTATTGTTACAGACTTTAAGAACCCATCATTACCTTGGCATCAACAATGAAGCACTAGTATTGGACTTTAGTATAGCAGTGAAACTAGCATAACATACACATTATATATGTGTACATGTGTGTATATGTATCTATACATATATACATACACACACACACACACACATATATATACTTAAATTAGCTCCATATAATTCTTATTTTTTTGGAGGGGGGAAGGCAAGGCAATTAGGGTTAAGTGACTTGCCCAAGGTCACACAGCTAGTAAGTGTGTCAGTGTCTGTAGCCAGATTTGAACTCAGGTCCTCCCAAGTTCAGGGCTGGTGCTCCATATAATTCTACAAGGGAATACACACACACACACACACACACACACACACACACACACACACACACAGTAACAGTGTCTGCTGACAGAACCAAAATTAGGCCAAGACAATCAGACCTTTCCCTAGGATGCCAAAATTTAGAGAGCTCAAGAATTTAAAGTAATGATTTTAAAAGATTGTGTAATTCTCACTGTGCTACATTTTGACAAAACTTTCGCAGTAGCACAAAACTATACAGTAGCATAGAAACAACTGTACTCAGCACCTAGTTAACAAGAATAATTAGAACAATTAGGTAGCTACCAGATGGCACATTTCCTCCCCCAAAGACTCCATACCAGGTGAGTTCCTCCCTAGTAAGGTCCTGCCTTATTTCACCCTCATCACTCCAGTCATTAGTTTTCCCAGCATCCTGGGGTTTCCTTCTAAGGGGGCTGGTGTCAAGGTCTCCCCTCCTCCAACCACCCATGTTCTAGAGTTTGTCTCCTTCCACTCAACTGAATTTATCTTAATTTCTTCATGTACTATTTCCATACCATAAATGGCAAAGTTGATTTGAGGGTTGCTTGTCTTGGGTCCAGTTTTGTGTGGCTTATCTTGAATATCCATATTGCTAGGTAAAGCTGTATATGCTGATGTTTAAATAGAAAGTTTCACCATGAATCTTCAACATCATCTTTAGAGAACTTGGGCAAAAGAGTGGAGGTAGGGTGGTACCCACAGCATTATGTATTCTGGCTAATTTCATTTGGCTCTAGTCATGTTGGAAATTATTTGTAAGGGCTTTGTTCATTTAAGCCAAATAATTGTCTAGGAGAGGATACCCTTGGTTTTATGATAACTCTCCTTTCAAAAGATGATAATAGTATCTTATACTTAAACACAGGTCCATTAAAATGGGTTTTGAATCAGTTCTATAGTGTATTTTGAAAATGCTTCTGTCTCCACTTGCCAAAATCAAAGAACATGTTTCTCTGCCTTAGCCAAGAAACTATGGCACTCTTTCTAACTTTATTTCTAATTGTTACAGACTAAAACTAAGAGCATCAGATTTCTACAAGTTTCTTTTCTATAATAGCCAAATTCCACCTTTAACAATGAGGACAGCTAGATGGTGCAGTGCACAGAGTACTGGGCCTGGAGTCAGGAACACTCATCTTCCTGAGTTCAAAACTAGTCTCAGACATTTTTTAGCTGTGTGAGCTTAGGCAAGTCACTTAATCCTGTTTGCCTTAGTTTCCCTAACTGTAAAATGAGCTGAAGAAGGATATGGCAAACTACCCCAATATACCCCAAGAAAACTCCAAATGGGGAGTGGCTAGGTGGCACAGTGAATAGAGTACTGGCCCAGAAGTCAGGAGGACCAGAGTTCAAATCCGGCCTCAGACACTTGACACACTTGCTAGCTGTGTGACCTTGGGCAAGTCACTTAATCCCAATTGCCTTGCCTTCCCCCCTCCAAAATAAAAAAAGGAAAGAAAAGAAAACCCTAAATGGGGTCATAAAGAGTCACACATAACTGAAACAAACTTTTAGCAATAATGAGACTCCAAAGAGGAAAAAATAATCCCTCTGAGGGCCAACAATAGAACTTTTTCTCAATTTCTTCAACTCACCATGCCTCCAGTGCACTCCCGACAATCTTGTAAACAAGTTATATTTTCCCAGGTACTGTATGCCTTTAGGCCTGCCACTAGAGCCTGCAAAGATCGACTGTTGACAAGATCCTTCTCATGAAAGATATCTTCATCCAATAAATCCCCAGCATATCTAGAAGAGAAAATTTACAAAGCAGAATGACTTAACATCTCAACCACACGGCATGAAGCGACCCCACTGACCAACTAGAGAGCTTGAGGTAAACCACAAGGCTAAAATCTGGGTCTCAGGCATGGCTGAGAACTTGATACATGGCTTTCAGTCTTTAAGGTTGAGCCTTTGAATATACCATAATAAAATCCGCCAACCACACTGTTCTGCTTTGGTAACAGCCAATGCCTGTGTCTCAAATGTTTCATTTTTATGACTTGTGTGAGTTATTTCTCATAGTCCTTTCATAATGAGAATCCTCATAGCCCCATCTCTGGTGTCCTCCACCATAGAGCTAATGCCTCAGAGTTGGTATGTCTTAATACCTTCAATTCTATGAAGCCAACTTCAACTCAAAGCTTTTTGTTTGGAGACTCTGACATTCTAACTCCCCCCCACATGTTGGATAACTGCAGGTGAGAGGGTACCTAATGCTGATTTTTTCTCTGCCTGGGTCTGGCGTTCTCTGTTTCTTGTACTTCTCATTCCAGTTTTCTGTATCTACCCACCAGAAATTCTGAAATTACTTTTCCAGTCCAATCCCTATTCCTCTCCTAATAAGAAATGAATACAAAGTGGTCAGAGAAACATCGAAAGACATACTATGTGACCTGCTACATCAGGAAGGAGGTAGAATAGAGAAAACAATATCAAGGAGAAAAAGAACCGTCAAATTTTGAAAATGAAAAAGAACAAAGAAATTGAAAACTGTGTAACCCTAAGGACCCAGTTTGGTGGAGAAGAGACTTGAAAGAAGCACTTCTCTCCCTTCTTTGCAGGGGTAGGAGATTATGGGAGTGGAGGATCGTCAAAATTGGTTGATATATTAATTACATTTGCTAAACGGCTTTCTAAATTTTGTTTGGGAGTTGTAGGGGTAGGAAATGGGAGGGATATATTTGGAAGTGAAGGTGACATTAAAACAAAAGATAATTTTTAAAAAGATAAAAAAGAAAAAGAAAATAATATTTTTGGTAGTAATCACTACACAGGATTTTGTGGTAACTTATCCACCTGCCACCTCCTTCCTTCCCATGACAAATACTACATAATTTATTCCATCCTTTCTCACTTCTGAGCTTTTTCTCTTATCCCTTTCAGATATACATTCTTAGGGAAGGGCATTCCCAGTTACCCACTTGTCCTGAACTGCTCACATTAGCTTATTTTTATAGAAAGTTATCATTTGTAAATGTTTCTGACTCTTTTCTGATGACCAACCAGCAGGGAGGCAAGCCACTTACAGTGATGGATTTTTTTAACCATGGAACCTTCTGAAACAAATATTGACTTTAATAAAATACACCAAAAAATATGCCCTGCCCCTTTCTTACTTTTCATCTCTCTGCCACTGTGTGTTCCCCTTCCATCTTTTTCTATTTCATTTTGAAGGAATTATTAAGGTACCATATGAAGGGAAGCATGATGTAGTGCAGGTATTGGCAAACTACAGGCAAAGGGCCAAATACAGGCTTATGCTACATTTGATGCATCCCAAGGGAAGAATGGTTTTTTCAATTTTATTATATTATGAGGGCAGCTAGGTGGCACAGTAGATAGAGCACTGGACCTGGAGTCAGGAAAACCTGAGTTCAAATCTGGCCTTAGACATTTACTAGCTGTGTGACCCTGGGTAAGTCACTTAATCCTGTTTGCCTCAGTTTTCTCATCTGTAAAATGAGCTGAGAAGGAGATGGCAAGCAACTCCAGTATCTTTGCCAAGAAAACCCCAAATCAGCTTATAAAGAGTTATTCACAACTGAAATGATGGAATAACAACATTATTATATTATTTTTACATTTTAAAATAAAGTTTTATTGCACTTAAAAATGTTTTATTGTATTTTTAAAATTGTATTTTATTGTGTTTAAAAAATAAACCCCATTCTTAGTTCCCAAGCCTTAGAAAAACATGCTGCAGGCTGCATCAAAGCCAGGTTACATAGTGGATAGATTCCTAGCTCTCGAATTGGGAAGATCTAAGTTCAAATCCACTCTCAGACACTTATTGACCATGTGACCCTGGGCAAAACATTTCTGCTTGCCTTGTTTCCTCATCTGTAAAGTGGGGACAATAGACAATAACAGTACCTACCCCTAAAGGTTGTTGTTAAACCCCTTACAATCTGGCTTCTGACCTGATCATTCCACAAATCTGCTCTCCAAAATTACTGATCATCTCTTAATTGCCTAATCCAATGGCTTTTTTCTCAGTCCCCATTCTCCTCCGCCTCTCTTCACTTTAACACTGTTGATCACTCTCCCCTCTTTGACAGTTATCCCTTCCCCACTGTGACTTTCCCCATTGCAGTTTCCATATGTCAAAGATCACCATAAGAAATTAAATAGGAATTTTGGGGGAGTTTTGCAGAAGCCTCAGATGACACGCGACGGCCAGCAGACAGCACCAAAAACATTTAGAAATTCAGAAATGCATAAAATGTATGTATAGTATTGTATAATATCAACTCAAGTTTTACAATAAGGTACTGTAAACACCCCATAAAAGAAAAAGAAAAAATCCAAATTTCTTCTCTGGTACAAAGGGAGGGCCAAAAAGTTTTAGTCATATTCTCCAGATCAAGGGGGCCCATACTCCCAACCCACACATGTGGAAGGGATAACTATACTCTCTTCTCTCTAGGTTTTTAGGACACCACTCTCTCCTGCTTCTCCTCCTACCTACCTCATGGTTCCTCCTCTGTCTCCTTCCATAGAACCTCTTCCACATTATGCCCTCTAACTATAGATATCCCCTCAGAATTCTGTCTTGGGCCCTCTTCTCTTCTCCTATAATACTTCATTTGGTGATCTTATTATAAACTTCTATGCATTTAATTACCATCTCTAGGCTAATGATTCTCAAATCTACCTATACTCCTCCAGACTCTTTGCTGACCTCCACTTTCACAACTCCAACTACCTTTCAGACATCTTGAACTGGCTGTCCAGTAGGCATCTCAAACTCAGTATGACCAAAACAGAGCTCATTTTATTTCCTCCTAAACTATTCCTAACTCTGTCCTTCCCTATTATTGTAGAGGTCAACATCATCTTCCTAGTCCCTCAGGCTCAAAACCTAGGAGTCATCTTGGATTCCTCACTATCTCTAACCCTCACTGCCCACCCCCACCCCCATATCCAAGCTGTTGTCAAGGCTTTTTGATTCCACCTTTATTTACAATATCTCTCCTATATACACCCCTTTTCTCTCCTCTGACACTGCCACCACTCTAGTGAAGGCTTTCATCACCTCTTGGGGCTCACTGTAATAGCTTGCTGGTGGGTCTGCCTGCCATGCCAATCCATGCCAATCCATGCCAATCCATCCTTCATTAAGTCACTAAAGTGATTTTCCTAAAGCACAGATCTGATCATGTCACCACCTGTCCCCAACTTAATAAACTCCAGGGGTTTCCTGTTGCCTAGAGGATCAAATACAAAGTGTTCTGTTTGTCATTCAGAGCCCTCCACAACCAAACCTCTTTCCACTGTTCCAGTACTCTCATACCTTACTCAATGGGACACACTTCTTGATCTAGTGACACTGGCCCCATGGCTGTTCCACATTCAAGACGCTCCATCTTTAGGCTCTAGGCATTTTCTCTGACTAGAATGCTTAGAATGCTGTCCCTCCTGAATTTCAGCTACTGACCTCCCTGGCTTCCTTTCAGTCCTAACAAAAATCTATAGGAAGCCTTTCCCAATTCCTTGTAATTCCAGGGCCTTCTCTCTATAAATTATCACCAATTTATCCTGTATGATGCTTGCTTTGCATATACTTGTATGTTTGTCTCCCCCTTTAGACTATCAACTCCTTGAGGGTAGGGACTGTCTTTTGCCTTTTTTTTCTATCCCAGCACTTAGTACAGTGCCTGGAATATAGCTTAATAAATGTTTACTGATTGGTTGTGAGAATAAAATAACATGTTTAACAGAGCAAATATCTCTATGAAAGCACCACATTATGATTTAGGGCAGCTGGGTCAAAACAAAGCACCTGGCTTGGTAAATTGTCAGGGCTTGGGTATATAGACTTTTTTGCTTTTAGAAAGAGGTGGGAAATTAGTCAATAACATCTCAGTGGTAACAAGCCATTTTATCCAGTACTCACATTGTTGCACAGTCAGGGCAGAAAAAATCTGGAGTTGCTAAAATGTTTTGGGAAGAGTATTGTTCTATAGCTGGATTCCTTGCCAAAAACAACTCTAACTCAGGTAAAGACTCTGAAAGCAAACTACTGAAGGAGGTATTGGGTTTGGCAGGAATTAAGATGCACAGAAACCTCCCTTGCCACCCTCAGGGAGATCTAAGCTGCCAAACATGGCAGAGCTCCTGAGGCTTGAACAGAAAGCTCATTGGAATCAACACGCATGCATACAATACTCCCAAGAATGATGCCATAGGCTCCACTACAAACCTGCTGATGTTTGGGTAAGAGTCACATTTGCCTACAGACTTGAAGAAGACATAGAAATTCATGCCCGGTACATCTCTCACCTGAAAGATTGACTGGAGGCCTACCACCTTCTTCTGACCATGGCCCAGAAAAACTCTCACAGAAACAAGCAATGGTATGATGCTTGAGCTAATTACCAGGGTCTTCTGCAAAGGGAAACATTTCTGTTAAGTAGTCTTGGAGGGTAGGGAAGACAAACAAATAGTGGAGTAATGGAATGTCATTTTGCATTAAGTACCGGGTAACTTTCCAACCTACAAAACAGATCTTTGGAGGGGTTAGCACCATTCACTGAAAAGACATGACAACAACCTATAGTGAATTGAAGAATTAGTCAGATTTCCAGGTGAGCAGGAATAAAAGACCAATGGAGAATCAGCCAAATGGACTCTGACAGTGGCAAAGTGACTCTGACACTCATCAGTGGCAAAGAAGACCTCCGGAGATAATAGTTTAGATCAGGGGTAGGGAACTGCAGCCTCGAGACCACATGTGGGTCCTTGGGTGCAGCATTTTGGCTGAGTCCTAATTTTATAGAACAAATCCTTTTATTATGGGGATTTGTTCTGTGAAGTTTGGATTCAGTCAAAGGGCTGCACTTGAGGACCTACAGGGCCACATGTGACCTTGAGGCCACAGGTTCCCTACCCCTTGCTTAGATGATGATTTGGGAGGCCAAGAAGTCAGTGTAGGCATATTCCAGAGGGTCAGGGAAATGAACAGGTTAATGATAGTCTAAGAAAAATGTGTTTTGACAAGCGGAAGGGGAAAGGGACAATGAAAACTGAATACAAAGGCATCCCTTTTCCTGACTAATACTACAGGTGTGTGGGGCGCTAGAGAGCAAAGGACGTCCTTAGCAACTAGAGATATCTGCTCAGGTCTGCTCACGCCATCCAGAAACTCTGGGGCCTGTTTAGTCAGTGACCAAGCTCATATAAAATACTTCAGAAGTAAGAGAAGTGGCTATCCACGTAGCCACTGTTGGAGTGCAACTAACATGTAGCTAGTAGGTAACTGCCAAAAATATCATTTTGTGTTGTATGTGATTCATGCCTTCCTATGCCATAAGCTCTCTTGCTTTATGTTTCTTTGCTGTATCTGCTAGAAAGCAGTTAGGCACGTCATATCAGTATGTAACATGTTTCTGCACGTGAATCTGGTTACTTTTCCCAATCCTGTTATCCAATGCAATAGTACATATGGTATTTGATTTGTGTCCTTCATTACTTCAATCAACAATCATCTATCAAGAGTCTACTATGTGCTATGCTGGGCAATGCCAGATTCTGGGCATACTCAAAGTTATTAAACATGCTATTAATGATATGCAATTTATTATATTTGCCACATGGAGTTTTCTTGAAAATGTTATAAAGTACCCGAATGTGCATTTTGTAAGGTAGTTGGAATAATTTCCTTGAACTATATTATGTCAATTTATGTTACTTTTGATACATGTGCAAGTATATCCTATTTAATTTGCAGGGACTATACATTTTTTTATAAGGGGGTAGATGAAATACCCCTGACCCTCCCTCATAGACACAAGTATGTGTCTGGGAAGTGAAAAATTAATTGGAGCAGGATATTTAAAAGTGAAACTAAATTTAAACTTTGAGAGACTGGGCGAAATAAATTCCCTCTCTCTAGGTGCTATAGAGGCACTGGGATACCCAGGCAGTTTACATCCAATGCCTGCATGGTGGGAGAAATCTGCCTGGGTTGGCCTGATATTAAACATACATTGGTGAGATTAAACATATTTAACTAATAGCAGGAGAGAAGGAGTTCGGCACTAAAGACTGAAACTAAAATTGCTTAAAAGAGAGTTCTGTCCTGGTATCTCCCAGGGACAGAAAAACCAAGTAAGAGCAGCATTCCTGCTCTCCATCAAAGGGAAGCTGAATGGCTGTGCAGTTCTGAATGAAAGCCCTGCCTAACCCTGGCAAGGAGCAATGGAGTACTGAAATTCCCTGATTATGCCCTGTCTACCACTTAGGGACAGGGTAAAAGGATATATTTGATGAGGGTATATAATGAGAAAGCAGGCACTGGACATAGTGACATCACCTTATATTGGTTTATTTCCACCATTCTCATTAAGATTTTTACATGATGTCCATTACAAATGATCTTAAAGAAAACACAGTGGGTAAAGTGATAAAGGAGAAGAGCCAGAAGATGAAGGACCAGGCTATAGCAGTTGATTGCATAACACAGACAGAACCCTTGGACTAACATGAGAATGCTGATATAAAGGGGTGGAACCAAAAGGTGAGAGGCAGCCAGGGGCTCTGGGAGCTTGAAAGAGGCCCAGGGAGTGAGATAGATGTCCCAGAACTCCCTCTGGTACTAAGTGATGTGTATCACCATAATAACAATGATGACAATATCAATAACAATAATTTACATTTCTAAATCACTTTCCCATTATAATGTCTTTTTGTATATATTACTTCACTTGAGCAACAGGGATTATCTTTGATCTGCCTTTTAAGAAAACTTCTAACCAAAGACACTGATTCAGGTTTTCTGTAGCACGCAAAAAACAATACCAAAAAAGTGATCGTCTTTATCACAAAACTCATTGACTTCCTTGGGCAAACATCTATGAAAAACGGGGGAGCTTCGCATGGCCTTCTCATTGGTCTCAATGTAATGAATCCTAAAATGTATAATCTAGTAGCTAAAATGTAGGTTTGGTTCCTGTGTGTGGTCCAAGGTGGATAGCCACAAAGTCCCATAGCCAGAGTCAGTTTTGAAGGTTGCAGTGTGGATGGAAGCTACTAACTGAGCAGAATACATTTGTGAACACCACTGCTGTGTGGTCATTTGTTACGTATGTGTTAGAGGTAAAATATGTCAAACTATTCCCTTTTATTTAGAAGTGGAAAAAATCATTTTATAAGCAAACTCAAAATTTGCTGTTGTTTTTCTCGATAATCAATCAGTTATGTCCAATTCTCCATGACCCCATTTTGGGGTTTTCTTGGAAGGATATTGGAGTGGTTTGCCATTTTCTTCTTCAGCTCATTTTAGAGATGAGGAAACTGAGGCAAACAGGGTTAGGTGACTTGCCCAGGGTCACACAGTTAGTAAGTATTGGAGGCCAGATCTGAACTCATGAAAATGAATCTTCCTAATTCCAAGCCTAGTGCTCTATTCACAGTACCAAAACAGAAAATAGCACCTTGTAAACATACATCTAAAACGGTTCTTCAGTTACAGAGGGAAAAGTCACCAAGTTACTTTATGAACTAGCAATCATTATTGGGTAATAAATCACATCAGGATTTGTTGGTAACAAATTAGTAACAAATCACAACAGGAATCTGTTACTGACATTCCTGGCAACATTAGTTCTTAAACTCTATTCTGCAATTAGATTTTTCACTTTTTGTGACCCTCATTTGGGATTTTCTTGGCAAAAATATTGGAGAGGTTTGTTATTTCCTTCTTCAGCTCATGTTACAGATGAGAAAACTGAGACAAACAGGGTTAAGTGACTTGCCCAGGGTCACACAGCTAGTAAGTGTCTGAGGTCAGATTAGTCTTCCTGACTTCAGGCCCAGTGCTCTATCCACTGTGCCATCTAGCTGCCCCATATACTAGGTTATATGGTTATGAATTCTCCTACAACCCTACCGCAACGTTAGAATAAGTCTTGAAAGGGATTATAGGACCTTGATCATTGGATGAAGTCAGATGACACCGACACAGGAAGCTCTTTCTGACTGGCCAAAATAATCAGACACACTCCTTGGCCCAAGTACACACTAGTAGTCCAGCAGTAAACCAAACAGTAGAGGATCTGGGGTTGATATTTCAGGGTTAGAGCAAGGCCTCTAAAAAGTAATCACTCTTGGGAGAGAAGAGATTACCATCTTATTTTCTTTTTTCCCCCTCTCCTCTTTTTCCTCTCCCTTACCCTTTCCCTCCCTTCCTCACTCTCCTCTGTTTCTCTGTCTCTGTTTCTCTTTTTATTAAAACAATCTCTACTGATCCTCTTTCCTGCACCTTCACTCTATTAAAATTGTCCCCCCATAGATTACCAATGAACTGTAAGACACCCAATCCAATGGCCTTTATTTTAGTTCTTGTCCTCAACCTCTCTAAAGCATTTGAACCTGCTGACCTCTCTGCTCTTCCTGGGTACTATTTTTTCTTGGCTTTTACAATATCATACTTTGCTATTTCTATTACATCATCATGACCACCACCACCCTCCCTTCTCTCTAACTGCTCTTTCTCACTTCCCCTCTTCTTTGTCATTTGACTTCCTATTCAATATATAAAGAGCAATACAGATAACACCTCCTCTTCCATGAAGCCTTTTTTGATCTCTGTTTTTAATAGCTTCTTCCTCTAGCATCTAAACAAACTTTTTTTTGATGGTACCTATGATTTTATTGATGTAGGGAGCTCCTAGTGAAGAATTTTCTCTACCAATGAATATCAGCAGTTGTTCCACAACTTAATCTTAAAGATTCTTAAGATTCTTTAAAGTTTTCCTCTGCAAAGGACAGTGGTTTTACACTGGAAATGAAAGAACAAAAACAACAGGGAGTTGAAATATAAGATGAGTAAATCCAAAGAAAGATACCACAAGAGCACCTGGCTTGAAGGCTAGTCACTTGGTCCATCATGGAGTCCTGAACAAACTGGCAGAAAATATTACTGAACCATTATCAGTGATACTTGAAAGATCATGGAAAACGAGAAAGATGAGATTGGACAAGGGCCAGTGTCATCCTGGTTTTTAAAAGAGGGAAGAGAAGAGAGTCTACAAACTATAAGTCAGTAAGGAAGACTTTAATTCCTGAGAAAATTCTAGAATGAACCTAGTCTAATGAGATGGTTGATGAGTATCTAGGAAAGAGAGTGGTGACGACAATGAGCCAGCAGGGCTTCATCATGAACGAGTCATGTCAAATGAATCTCACTTTTTGACAAGCTAGTAAATGAGGAGAAGTACATGGACAGAGCTTACTGAGATTTTAGTAAAGCCTCTGATAAAGTATCTCATATTTTTTTTTGCAGAGGAATCATAGATAAGGCTTATGCAATAATATAAGTCAGATAGATTCAGAACAGTTTTAATGGCTGAACTCCAAGATCAGCCATTAAAGATTCAATGTCAACATGGCATGAGGTTTCTTATGGAGTGCCCCAGGGACTGGTGCTTAGCCCAACACTGTTTAAAATTTTTATCAGTGACTTGGAGAAGAGCATAGATGTATAAAAGCACACCAGAGTTGCAAATAACACAAAACTGAGGGAATAGATATCACAAAGGATGATAAGAAAGTCAGGATCCAAAAGGATCTTGACAAATCAAAGCATTGAGCTGAATCCAATAAGATGACATTGAATGGAAATAAATAAAAAATCTTGCACTTGGGTTTGAGAAATCATCTTCCCAAGTCTGAGATGTGGGAGGCACGTGTGAACAATAACTATTCTGAAATGCATCTGGGAGTCTTAGCAGCCGGCAAACTCCAAAGGAATGAACAGTGTGATGTGGCAGCTAAAAAAGGTAATGACATTCTGGTCTACATTAAAGGGGTATAGGTGCCGGAAAGAGGGAGGTGGCAGTCCTCCAGCACTCTCACTGCATTAGACCTCATCTGGAGAATTGTATTCAGTCCTCAATATCACAGTTTAAGGATGACACTGATAAACAGGAGAGTGTCCAGAGAAAGACAATCAGGATAGCGAAGGACCTTGAGTCCAAGTTGGAAGGAAGGAAGGAAGGAAGGAAGAAAGAAGGAAGGAAGGAAGGAAGGAAGGAAGGAAGGAAGGAAGGAAAGAAGGGATGGAATAGAAAGAAAAGGACACAAGCATTTATTATGTGCCTACTATGTGCTAGGCATGATGTTTAAATGTTTTATAAGTATTATCTCATTTGATCCCTGTAATAATCCAAGGGAGTACGTGCCCTTATTATCCTAATTTTAGAGTTGAAGAAACTGAGGCAGACAGAGGTTAAATGACATGCCCAGGGTCACACAGCTAGTAAATGTCTGAGGCTGGGTTTGAATTAAAGTCTGACTCTAGGCCCAGTACTCTCTATCCACGGCACCATCTAGCTGCCTCCTAAAGCTGACATGTACATTGGTTGAAGAAACTGAGTATATTAAGCCTGAAGAAGCAAAGACTCAGGGGGAATATGATAATATTTGAAGGGCTATCATGTGAAAGAGGGTATAGATTTATTCTGTGTGTCCTCAGAGGCAGGGATAGGAGCAAAGAGTGGAAGAAACTTACATAGACTTTATATTGGGGGGTGAGAGAGAAACTTCCTAAAATAAGAGCTGTCCCAAAGTAGAGCGCGTGCTTTCAGAGGGGGTGGGTTCCCCTTCCTTTTTTGTATTTATTTAGTATTTAATTTTCCCCAGTAACATGTAAAAAACAATTTTTAACACTTGGTTTTAAAACTTTGAGTTCCAAATTCTCTCTCTTCCTCCTTCCCCACCTCCTCACTGAGAAGGCAAGCAATTCCATATCAGTTATATTTGTGTATTCAGGCAAAACATCCATAATAGCCATGTTGTGAAAGAAAACAGACCAAAAAAACCTCCAGAAAGATAAAGTGAAAAAAACCCAAAAGTTGCTCCAATTTATATTCAGACATCGTGAGTTCTTTCTCTGGGGATGGAGAGTATTTTTCATCTTAAGTCCTTCAGAGTTGTCATGGAACGTCTGCATTGCTGAGAATAGCCATGCCATTCATAGCTGATCATTTTACAATATTGCTGTTACTTCGTACCCAATACATTTCACTGTGCATCATCCCATGTAAGTTTTTCTAGGTTTTTCTGAGAATATCCTACTCATCATTTCTTACAGTACAATAGTATTCCATCATAATTATAGACTACAGTTTATTCAGCCATTCCCCAATTGATGTTCATCCCTCAATTTCTAATTCTTTACTCCCAGAAAAGAGCTGGGTTTCCCTTCCTTGAAAGCCTTCAAGCAGAGCCTGGCCTTCTACCCATGGAGCCTACAGGGTATAATGGAAATTCCTTTCATATGTGGGTAGGACTAGATGTTCACTGGAGCCCTTCGAACTCTCAAAAATTCGGTAATTTTGCTAGATACCCATAAGTTGGGTGATTCACCCAGCTTGTAAAGTAAATACATGTCACAGTTAGAATAATGGACTTCTCCATTACTTGGTTTAGTTTTTCTAGGCATGTATCTTTTTTTTTTCCTTATTTGATTGTAAACTCCAATAGAGTAGGAACCATAATTTATTCACCTTTGTATCTACCTAGTTCCTATGTCCTATGTCCACTACTCTGCACACAGTAAGTGCTTAATTAAAGATTGTTCAACTGAATAGGAGAATAGAGAGTTACCTAAGTCACTGATTCCTAAAGACCTCTTTGGAGCCTGACTCTTTCATCATCCATTGTAATACTTATCCATGAATAAAATTTGCAACTGTTCTACTAGAAAGGGGGAAAGGTAGACAAAGAATCTCAAAAGCACAGTGATTTCCTTCTCTTTTTCAGGGAGCTCCAAATATGAGCTTAAAGTGACTGAACTGGCCTCATCTGGGCATAATGCCCAAAGGAGATTTTCTTTAGCAACTGTGAAAAATACCTCATCAGTATCACAAGACTGGGTTAATCCAATGTAGATTTTTTTCAGGGGGTTCTAATTCCTTTCAATCTCACCCAGTAGTAAAATGTCTCAAGTTGACCAGAAAGTTCACTGACTAGAAAGCAGCATCAAATTACATAATACACTGAAAGGATGTGGGGAAGGGGAAGATACAATTATAAAATCTGGGAACTTAACAACAGTAACTCAAAAACAGTGGGGTTTAAAAATGTACTTCACCCAGAGATAGCTACATAAAACATGTGACCTGAATCTCAGATTTCTTCTAAGTTACCTGAAGTCTAGCACTGTTCTTCTCCAGTGTGGTCTGAAGCACTTAACTCTAAATATAACTTCTCCAGCATAGCTATTCTTTGTTCTTTCCTTGTAATAATTCTCCTATGAGAAACAATTATTATACCCCTTTTAAAGATGAGGAAACTGAGGGCGGAGCCAAGATGATGGCACAGAAGCAGCAAGGTTTTGCAGCTCCCACATAGCCACCTCAAATACCCATAAAATATGACTCTAAACAAATTTTAGGGCTCCAAAACTCACACAAAAATACAGAAAAAACACATCTCCTGCTGAAGGCAGCTCAGCACAAAGGGCTCATCACAGCGCTAGGAGGAGAAACCAACCCAGCCGGAAAAACCACGGCTTGGCCCCAGGGTGGCCAGGACTAGCCACAGCTGGAGCCTTCAGGAGAGTGGATAAGCAGCAGCAGTGGCAGTTTCCAGAATTATCAAGCCATAAGAAACAAGGACTAAGTGAAAGGTCAGTGGAACTCAGCTAAACTGGTCCGACCAAACTGCCTTCAGGGCAAGGAAGCAGCAGAAGGGCAGCCCTGTAGCCACCCCCACGTGGCTGCTTCAGAGCTCCTGGCCTGCAGACAACAGGGGGCCAAGCGATCATTCAGAGACCAGAGACTAAGAGCTCTTGCGGTGAGAGGCCTGGATCTGGATCGTGGTCTTGCATGGTGGTTCTGGGGTGCATTTTCAGTGAGCCAAATCTGGTGGGGGCTGCAGCAGCCTCCTAATAGCTCTGGCAGCTGCAAAAACCCCAGCAATTTAGGACAGATCTTTTCACCCTGGAAGCAGAGTTCCACAGAGCTAAAAAAAAATCAAATAATTCACTGGCAATATGAGCAGGCAAAGGAAGCAAAGTAAGAACAGCAACCAAACTCTAGAATCCTTTTTTGGGGACAAAAAGGATCAAAGAATGGAATGGGAGGAAGACAACACGGTCAGAACTCCCTGCACAAAATGCTTCCAAGAAACATGAAGACTTCCTAAAAGCCATAGATCAGTTTAAGAAGGATTTTGAAAACCAAATAAGAGAAGTGAAGGAAAAATTGGGAAGAGAAATGAGAATGATGCAAGAAAATCATGAAAAGAGAGTCAACAACCTGACTGAAGAAAATAACACCTTAAAAAATAGATTACCTCAAATGGCAAAAGAGGCCCAAAAAGCCAATGAGGAGAAGAATGCCTTAAAAAGTCGAATTTGCCAGATGGAAAAAGAATCTTAAAAGCTTTCTGAAGAGAATAATTCC